>NTPY01000526.1:793506-806380 GCA_002922825.1 Brachionus calyciflorus | reverse complement strand
ACACTCTAAAAAATAAAAGCAACAAGAACACCGTTTTTAGGCGCTACAACTAGACGTCATCTTGGAGAGTTTTCAAGACGCTTTTAGTAGTCAATATTTTTAAGGCGCTTTTATTTAATCATGTCTTGAAAAAAAACGTTTATAAACCTAAAATAAATTCAACTAAAAATTTTTCATTATGATTTTTTATAATAATGTAATGGCTTACTGGCTATTTAAGAGATTCGCATTTTGATATAAAACTGTATCACATGAACCAACATATTCATTCTTTAAAAAATAATAAATTTTAAAGACCAAAGAGTATTAAAAAAATTTAAACTAATTACCCTTCTTATTAACAAACTGATTAGCATTACCATATAGGCTAACATACACATAAACCTAGTAGGTACTAGACCATTTTGGACTGATTTTAATCCCATTTTTTTACAATTTTCTTTTTTATTTCAAAAAAAAAATTTGAATTTTTTCAATAATTTTTTACAGACCTTCTCAGATGAATATATGTTGCCGAGATAAGAAATAGATGTAAAAAAAAATAAAAATTGTCTGATAAAAAAATTTATTCAAAAATTTTCTAACTAAAAATATTTAATCTAGATATATTTAAAAGTGGTTCATTAGTGACTTCTTTATCAACTTGAATAAAATCAGGAATAATTAAATCCTTGTCGTTTCTAACTGTCAAAATGGCTAGATTGTCCGCCGAATGTTCGTAAAAGTCAATTCTAAAATATCTGTTATTCCAAATGAAACATCGTCTTTTAATCAAAATTGAACTATGATCTGGATCAACAGCCGAGCTTAATACAGAGTATTCTTCTTTGGTTAAATTTTTCCTTGTCTCAACTAATTCACCATTTTCAAATGATTTTTCTTTTAATGAATAATTAATTTCCTTATCTTGAAATTTTTCAATCATTATTTCTCGGTCTTTACTATTTGATATAACAAATTCTTTTTGAATTTTAAATTCATTAAACTTTGGATATAAAGAGTCTTCAGCCAAAGGGTTCTTTATAATGAATTTTCTTCTTTTATTATCAAGATTAAACCCGGTAATATTAAGTCCAGTTTTGTTAAAAATTAATTTAAAAGTTGTGGATATTTTAAGCTCAAAATCCGGAGGGAATTCAACAAATTCATTTGGTATAGGACACAATGTTTCATCTCGGAATTTTAAGTGAATTATTTGGTCATACTTGGTTTGGGATACTGAACTTACATTCATCGAGCCATGATCAAAAATAATTAAACAATTTTGATTTTTTTGTTTCGTGTGTAATAAGGCAGCTTCGACGATACAATTTTCAATTTCAGTTCCACACTTAATAACATTATTTTCAAATTCTAACTGAAATTCGTTTTCTAAGTCACTCAATAAGACTCCTGATTTAGAAAAAATGTTAATGGTCTCAGGTACAATGAGTACTTTCCATCCAATACTGCGAAAAAATGAGCGTATTCGATTTATGCATGTAGTTTTACCAGAATTTGCTTTGCCTATTAACACTAAACGATGTAATTTGTCACTTATATGAACATACATTTTCGTTGAGTTAAATTATTCAAAAATTTATTTATCTCAAAATAAATAATTTTTATTTCTAAATTCAAAGCTTAGTTGCTTTATCTTATCAGTAAGATTCTAGTATTTTCAATAATTAAAATTATCTTGAAATGCTTTGTAAATAGAATTCGGTTTGTAGACAAGGAAAATAATGTTTTCAAAAGAGTTATTTCAATTTTTTTTGATCAGTATTTTTTGATTAGTTTTAAAAGCTAAACAAAATAAAGCTTTAAATTTTTGTTCACAGGGCCTTATCAAAAAATAAAATAGGCGAATAATAAATTTAGAAAGCTAAATCTTTCAAGTAAAAGAAGATTGTCTCATTATTTGAATTATTTTTTTCAATCGGGCTCAATTGATGAAGGTTATTAATTTTAATGGGAATTAAAATAAATTTTTGAAATAATCAAACAGTTTATTTAACCAATCTCAGATTTTGATGAACGAAAAAATGTTATAATACGAATAAAACAATTTTCAATAAGCTGAACAAGCTTGATGAAAACAGAACAAAGGGTCTGATAAATTAATAGATTTTGTTCAAGAGATCGAGACCAAGCGAGCTTATCTTTAATGTTCTAATTTGTAAAAATTCCATTACCACAGGTGAAATACCTCCTATTTGTAAGCATGCTAATGTGACTACTTGGTGAGCCGCATGGCGAAAGGTCTAAGGTACAATTCTCACATAGTGATGAAATTTTCTAACATCGTAAGATGTTAAATGTAACAAGAAGTTTTTTTGCAAAAAACCACATACTCGGTTTACGCAGAAAAAAATATTTTAATATAATAGGATTGTTTTTTTAAAATTTAATTTAGGAAATAAAAGTATTTTTCTAATTAACACTCAAAGGACCGGCTATTTTATTCCGAAAAATTGATTGACTAAAGCATTGGCTCCGAGAAAGATTCTATCCTGAGAAGTAATTAATATAAAAGTAAGTTAATAAATCTTTAAAATGAATATAAAAACAAATCATTATGAGTAATGGTTTATGAGAAAAAGGAATTTGAAATTTTGAAAAAATTGCAAATTTGACACGCCGGTCCTTTGAGTGTTAATTAGAAAAAGGCAATTGCCATATATTATAAAATCAAAAAATTATGATATTTCTCACAATGAAACAACAACTTATAAATTAATTTATTTTTAATTGCTTTTATAAGGTTTCATAGATTTAGGGTTAGACCCACATTATGCTGACTTTACAAAACAGAAAAAATTTTCTGAAGTTGTCTCAGCTATAATTAATCTTTGATCGATTTAAAATCAATCACCTAATTAAAAATTAGGGAGCCAAAATAAATTAGCTCAAAAGATCTTATCATTTATCTAAATTCAGATAATGATAAAAGTTTATAAAAATATTAATCTAATTTATACTAATTTTTGAATAAATTAGAAATATATTTTAGTTCAATGTCATTAAACTTTTACCTTTTTTTCTGTTGGATATTTCATTTTGCAATATTTTAAGGGCTATAATATTGAATATATGTTAAAAAAAATAAACATGACACAAAAATTGTCTTTTTATTTTTTGGATTTTTAATTTTTCGAGACAAGATTAATACTCTGTTTAACTGCGTAAACCGAGTAAAATTATAAAAAAAGATTAATCGTAATCGACTTGCATAAAACCAAAAGCTAAGCGAATGCGTTATATACAGCGCATTGTAGCTCTAGATAGGCGCAACCATTCGCCACCAAATGGGACTGATTAGAGATAATCAGCCTTGCGAGTCGTGGTGACTTAAAATAAGGGTTCCGAAAGGGGCATTGTAGCAAGTGTAGCGACCGGCTTTGTAAAAAGGAGTTTGCTACTAAGCGCTCGGTCGTGAGGAAAAAAAAAGACTACTTTGTATATACAGTCATACAACGTTTATATCACCATGTCGGTTCTATGAACTTGGTCGGTTAAATTTTTTACATTTACATGCAGTAATACAGAAAGGGGAGGTAACGAGAATAATCACTTCTTGATATTTTCGTAAAAGCTAAATTGAAGATTATTTCTTAAATTTTTTTTAATTTCAAAATCTGTTTTTTTAATTTCGAAAGGAGGTCTTTTTTTATTCAATTATTTTATACTAAGATCGTTCTTGAACCCTTCTCATAAAATGTGACTTATCGGTTGAGGTAGAATAAAACATATAAAAAGAGAAAATCAAAAATTAACACATAAAATTATTTTTCGACGATAGGGCACTCATCAAAATTAAGGAAAAAAATTTTTATAAAAAAAAAATATTCTAAGTTAAATAATAAACGAGTTTTTAGATCAAAAATACTTTATGTTTTATTCACATTTCTAAAATTGTAATTTTTGGGAGAAATCAATTCTTGTTTAAATCGTGCATTGATGGTTGCTCCGAACCGAAACATGTATACTAGATTCAGATTATAGGTATAAACTATAAAATTTTATACTTTATATACTTCTTATAAAAACTGGTCTAATGTATTTTAATAATGTTTTTAAGTATTTTTGGTTGAAAATTTTGCCAAAAATACTTTAAAACATTATTAAAAAGTTGAAAATTATTGTTTCAATAGGAAAACAATTATCTATAACTTATTGCAATGACGCAGTTAGAAAAATAGTTGTACTTACTTTGAGAAAATTTGAACAGAATGCAAACGGTAATGGTAACGCTCACTGTATCAGTAAGGTGACGTTTAAACCATTTTTTAATTGCTGAATTTAATCAAAAAGTTAAAATAATACGAATTGTTTAATCTTTTAAGGCTTATTTGACGGTGAATTAAAGCGAAAATTGGAATAGAAATTTCAAATTACCTGTGAATACTATGTTACTTATAATCTATATATCTATATAATATATAAAAAGGGGATTTCCTTAGGATTGAAAGGTGTATCTTAACACTATTAATTAATAGTTAGCTAACTTTAGTTAACTATTAGTAACCTGGATGTGCTTTTCCAACATACATCAGAAAATTTTCAGCATACTTAAAATTTATTCTTAACATACTTCGACTATTTAACATATAAAAAAATACTCAACATACAAAATTCTGATCAGCATACAAAAAAACTGTATGAAAAATCAAAATTTTTCAATTGTTTAGATAAGTACAATTGGAGATTTAAAAATTCTTAACTTTTTATTTAAAAACTAAAAGATTAATGCTGTAACTCCAAGTACTTTATGCGCTCAGGTATCTGTGGTCATTTAATAGCTTTTAATAAACAACAATCAAATGATGAATTTGCAAAGAACGAGGTAGGCAAATGAAAGCTAAAAACGCTTTGAAAAAGGATAAAATTTATTGATTTTATATTTTAAATTTGAAGAAAAACATTATATTAACTCTTAATTTGACAAAACTGTTGAAATCGATTTTTATTTTTTTATTTAATTTTGCGCCCTTAAAATGCGTAAAAATTTGTATGTTAAAAGAAAAATATATGTTGAATCATTTTTGTATGTTTTGATTTTTTCCATGTTCGCATCTCCTTGTCTCGAAGACGTAGGCCTATTTTCTGGGGTACTTCTGTTAATTCTTTTAATGCAGTTTTGGACTGTTCCAACTCCTCATTCATTTGTAACTCTTTAGCCCTCTTAAGATTGACTAAGTATTCCCATCTACGGAACAACAATTCTATCAGGCTCTTCTTCTATTTGCCTGAGCTTTGGATGCCTTGAAGTCAGTCTAGTTGCTCTGCTTCTGAGCAACTCTTCATTTCATCATCCACAATAATGTGAAACTCATTTTCAAAGGAACTGTTTTGAGTCTTCACCGTATGCACCAATGTCTGTATGGTGAGTTGTTCCATATATTCTTTTGAAATAGGTACCATTACGAACATCATTCTTCACATTTTGTTTCTTTTTATCGCTTCTACCAATTGAGACTGGATTGTATAAAAGACAATATATTGTTTAACTTGTTTATTAAATAAGTACCTAAAATATTGTTGGATCGATCTGAAGTTATAAAGAATAGAATCCTTATTTATAATGTAAGGTACGTGCTCATAAATGTGAACGCAGGCAGTAAATATTAATAAAGAAAGCTCTTGAATGAATTGTCAGCATCTCGAAGCTTCTAGATTCTGAGATACGTGTCAAACATATGTTAATAATTACAAAGCTGATACATTAGTGATATTAGGTGGGTAACAAAAGTTTTTTGTGTACGTTGAAAAGATTTTTTAGTATGCTGAAACACAATCTCTTAGTAACCTTCATAGGAATACAATAACTAAATTAATTAAAAGATTTAAAGGTGAAGTTAAGCTGCCTAAGAAGTAAAATTAAAGGTTAGTTAACTTTAAGTAACTTTTAGTAAGAAACCTTAGAAGGATTAAAGTTACTTAATTAGCTAAAAGACTTACCGGTGAAGTTAAATTGGTTAAGACCATTAATTAAAAGTTAACTACTTTAGCTAATTTTTTCTGTTTTTTTTTTTTTAGTTAACTTTACTTAGTCATATAAAACTAAGTCTTTAAATTAATTCTTAATAAATTTAACTAATTTATTTACCTTTTTTGATGGCTTTTTACTTAGTAATAAATTAAGTTAGCTAACTCTTACTAATTTAGTTAAGTAACCTTTAATTAAATCCTTCTACATTTTATTAGTGCAAGAATTTCGATAAAATTTTTGTTAATTGTTTTTCCTAAATATGGTTTATTTATTATAAGTACTTTAAACTGTGAAAAAAAAACTTTTAATTTACTCTTGGTCTTTACCAAGGGTTAAATGATTTTGCAAGATACATGCTTTAAAAAAATTTTTTCAAAGGTTTAACAAAAAAAATTAAACGAAAAGTGGCTCCGTAGTAGCCAAATCATAATATGTTTAAAAGATCAAAAGTACAAAAATAAGGTTAAACATATTATTCCAACGGCTTTTAATTTTTTTCTTATCACAAAAATTATAGAAATTATGTTATAAAATTAAACAGTCTGGTTTATATTATTTATTCAAATCCTTTCTGATCTTTTAACTAGTATAATATAAACAAATATTTAAAAATTTAAATTGTTAGAAATTTACTTTATCCAGAAAAAAATGAAATTATTGGTTTTTCAATATAATCATTGAGTTTACTTTTATAAAGTCTTTTATCTTTCAACATTTGGTTTATTCTTTTGTGTTCTATAACAATTTTACCTACAAGTTTGAAATTTCATTAGAAAAAAGTGATGTTTCAAAATATTTGAGTGTTTTTTTTGCAATGAAGATGTTTCAAGACTAAATATGCTCGATCTTAGTAACGTATTTAGTTAAAGTAAATTTTCCAAATAATTTATTTTAAAAAAAAAATTTAATTTTTTTTTTAAATATTTTATAAATCACAATAACTAAATACGCTCTTTTGTCTAGAAAAGGAAAATTTAAAAGACTTTTCTTATTTCCTGATAAAACTCCAATCAAAATTAAGAATGAGATAAACATTCTTAAAAAAATAAAAATAAATTAAAAGATCCCTTGATTTTAAAACATACTGAAACATAGACCTCCAGATTTTTCAGATTATTTTAACAAAATACGCTACTTGGTTGAGATGAGTAAATTCTTTTGGCTATTTAGATCAAAATATTTTATTTTGATTCACCCTCATTGAAAAAAAAAATTCAAATATTTTTTTACAAAGTTTAATTATTTGAAATATTTTGAAATCTCACTTTTCTAATAAAATTTCAAATTTGTATACTGCCCCAAATCATAAATTTTAGTTTCTTTGAATTTTATTCCTCCATTAAATGACTATATTGGAAAATGTTTGAATGGAAATTTTAATATAAAATAACAATATCTTTCGAACTTAGCTTAAATTTAAAAAAAAAATTTAAGTTTAAAACCTTTTTAGTACAATATTTTTCCTTAAATTTTCCAAATTAAAAGCTAATGAATTGTCATATCTATAATATAGAATATTTTTGGAATATTTTTTTTTGAAAAGATTTGACTTATAAGGTCTCAAAAACCGCTAAATTTAACTACGGTTTATAATTTTGGGAACTTTAGGCAAATTTGTTATAGAACACAAAAGAATAAACCATTTATTCTTCTATTTATTTTACTTTGGAAATCAAAACGAAATACTATGCCGTTTTCCTTGCAGCTTTTTGAATTGCAATTAAAAACAAAATTTTGGTTTAAATTACTGCATTAATATTGCATATTTGAATAGATTTTCGAGGATAAATGCGACTTTAAAATTTGAAATTTTTAGTTATTCTTCTAACCTAAAGTAGAATTCACCGTAAAATTTCTATTGGATCATTATGTTTTTCTGAATATACAAATCATCACAAAAAATCGTTATTTATTTCAATTATTATTTGATAAAAGATGTTTAGGTAATTTTCAAAATTTCAAATTGAATTTTCGAGTTAGAGTGTCACATGAAATAACATGAGACCGTTAAAAATATTTATAGAAACCATGTCCAAAAATGTATTTTATTTATTTGATGTCCATGGTTTTTTTACTGGAAAAACAATTATATTTAACCATAGCGTCAAATATTTTTTACCAGAACTAAAATATTTGACAACTTTAAAAAATATTCTAATTTTTAGAATAAAAATTAAAAGCCGTTGGAATAATATTTTTAACCTTTGTTTTGTACTTTTGATCTTTTAAACATATTATGATTTGGCTAGTACGGAGCCACTTTTCGTTATTTTTATCCTTTGTTATAAAAAACTTCGGTTTTTTTAAAATAAAAAATTAACATGGCGAATAAAAAAGTAAAAATGAATGATTTACTGAAGCTTTATTACAAAATTTATCAATACTGGGCAAATACGTTTGTATCGAAGTCTTTTTTTTGTTAATTTGATATTTTCATTAGTACCTGCAAATCTAGTGTACATTCTAATTTAGCGAGGCGTATCAGTAACGTAGCGTTTGTTAGGACCCGAAAAGTAAAATATTTCAAGCTGAGGCTAATTATTTTTTTAAATTTTTGAATCGAAAATAATAATAAAAATTTTAAGTCATTTGTTATTATGGCAATGTTAAGTTTAGCATAAAAAATATCAGAATATGAATTTGATTTTAATTTAGATACACTCTAAAAAATAAAAGCAACAAGAACACCGTTTTTAGGCGCTACAACTAGACGTCATCTTGGAGAGTTTTCAAGACGCTTTTAGTAGTCAATATTTTTAAGGCGCTTTTATTTAATCATGTCTTGAAAAAAAACGTCTAAAATTAAAAGTCCCTAGTTTAAAAACGACTATTTTTAAATTTTTTCATTACAAAATTTCGATTTTTTTTTCAAACAAGACACTTTTTTTAGCCGTTTTTTAGTTGGACACCTTTTTCTTCAAAAACGACTAATTTTTTTGACGGCTAAAAAAGGGGTCTAGTTTGACGCTTTTTAAAATCTAGGCGCTTTAGAAAAGTCTCTTAGTCGCTTTTATTTTTTAGAGTGTAATTAAAGCGTAAACTTTTGCAAAACTTGCTTTACATTTTATTGGATTTTACTTAATTGAAATTTTCATAAAATAAGAAGTTATAGAAATAAAAAAAAATGATATTTTGATATATTATACAAAACTTAACATACCCGTTAATATATAAAATGATAAAAACGATATAGTAAGTTTTCTAAAAAAGGGAACATTTTTAGGGGATGAAAACAATTTTTTTAACCGCTATTTTTAGCTTTTTAACATATCTAAATTTGTGGTTTCAATTTTTTCGTCCCCGAAAAATGTTCCCTTTTTTAGAAAACTTGCCATATGGCAAGTAATATATTTGATTCAACCTTCTTGCAGACCTATATTTTGGATTTAGCTAAATTGTTACACTTTGGAGCAATTTACACAATAATTTTTCGCCTTTCGTCCAAAAGTTATTTGAATTTTCATGAATTAAATTCACGAATACAAATTTTCATTACTAAGCACAAGTACCGTAAATATTTGTTTTTTAAAGTTTTAGAAAAATAAATTAAGTTTTATATTTTTTAAAGCATAATATGTTTAAGATGTTTTAAAAGTTTATGTTTTAGAAAAAATTATATGACTAATATTTTGAGAAAAATGTCTTTCATTTCTTTTAGTCTTATATTCATTAATTGGTTATAAAGTTCAGAAACGAATGGTCATAAAAGAATTTTCTAAAATTTGCTTGTTTTCTCCAAAAAAATTTAAAATGGAATAGGTTGAAGTTTCAAAAAAATTATTTAAAATTAATTCATTTTTTTTTCATCTATTTGTTGTAACCAAAAAAAAAAAGATACCTAAATTTGGAATTTTTTCTAAAAAACAAATTTAGTTTTAAATTGAATTGTCTAGTTTTATAAAAATGCTTAATAATATACTCGCTAATGATATCTATTCATTTTAATTTTTACTGAATTTTGAATATTTATTTAATTAAAGGAAGTAATAATAATAAGTCCTACTTCCTTAAAATTCTAGAATGTGATTCGGCTTGGCCTACTATAAACCTAAACAATTGCTAATTTTATGGTCAGAATTCTAAAATTAAAGCAGAGACTACAAATGATTTTGCAACATTAATACATTAATCTTTATCATCGATTTTATAAAAATGAACCTAGCGCCTTTAATAAATATTTTTAATTTTTTAAAATTAAAAATATTTTTTCTCTCTCATATGTTAAATTTTCGATTCATTTTATTAAAAAGTTTTACAAATTCACAAATTTTCTTGTTGGGTAGACAAAATTTTAAAAATTTGATGTATTTAACTTAATTTATATAATATTTGATACAACTTAAAATATACAATAATTAAAAACTCCTTTTTTTTATAAAATTTGAAAAAAAAATTTTATTTTAGACTAAGATCTTTAAAATTTGAGGTTCAATATTATGTGTAGTATTTTCAATAGCTCCAATAAATATATATACTGTTAAAGGCCTACTCACCATAAATTCGTATTATCTATATTATTCAAGTTTTTTTAACTCACTTTAACTCATAATGCAAAATTTAAAAAATTGAATTTTTTATGGAAATTTTTAAAGAAATTATTTAATTATTAATTAATTAATAGTATATTTCCTCTATAAATTAGCGTTTAAAAGCTTATTTAATAAAGATTAAAATTTAAAAAAAGTATGTAATCTAAAAAAGTATGTATTAAATTATTGATTATTTCGAAAATTTTTGAAATTTAAAAACAGACTTTCATAATTAGAAAGAGAATCTCCTATGCTTAATTTGAATATTTGTTAAATAACTTAATTGTGATTTAAATATGGCGTGATATAACTGCCCAGTTACTGAATTCCAAACATTTATTATTTAATTTTTATTAAAC
This sequence comes from Brachionus calyciflorus, assembly GCA_002922825.1. Lineage (NCBI taxonomy): Eukaryota > Metazoa > Rotifera > Eurotatoria > Ploima > Brachionidae > Brachionus > Brachionus calyciflorus. Next base: position 795,521 of record NTPY01000526.1, on the reverse strand, counting down.
CACTTACATTTAATTAAGTATTAAAATGATCCTTTTAGCTACTCAATCATGAAGATGAATTTCTTACATTCTAAAACTAAATTTTCAACTCTAAAATTTGGTTAAAACTGGAATTGATCTATTCAGAATTTTACAGTCTTTTAAAATCATGTTTTTTTTCCAAATAAGTCAATAAAAATATTAATTTCACAACAAAACTTGTAAAAATTTTAATTTTTCAATCTGAAAAATATATATTTTTAATGGAGAAATACTTTTTTCCATCATAAATATACTTTAGAGCTAATGACTTTTTTTGATATAAATGCTAAGATCGTGAATTTCAACTTTTTCGCAAAACTGACTTCAAATTCATGATCCTCGACCCGAAAAACCTCCAAAAATTACTAACTTTACTAGAGTTAAAATTGAAAACTAAAAATTAACTAGGGTGTATCTCCAAGGTCTTTTAAAACCATTTTTGGCATTTTTATCCAGTTCTCCTCAATCGGAAGCTTTCAGGAATATTTTTCCCAAACAATATTTGAGCTTCTCTTTCAGAATCAAAAGGGTGTGAAAGGGTGTTTCATTTAATTTGATAGGGTGTTTCAGGGTGTATCAACTGTAAAAACCTTTGGGTTCACTTTTCTTATACAAACAAATATCGCCCGATAAAAATAAAAATTTCCCAGGGGCTTTAGACTATGAGGAATGTTTTAAATGAAAAAAAATTAATTCTAGGAGTCATATTTCCCGATTTACACACGGTGTTACTTTTGAAAAAATTTTAAGGTGTGCCTTTTAAAGATACCATATTAACACATCTTATTTGATATTTAAAAAACATACAAATTTTTTCAATTGTTAAAAGCTAAAAGACTTACCGGTGAAGTTAAATTGGTTAAGACCATTAATTAAAAGTTAACTACTTTAGCTAATTTTTTCTGTTTTTTTTTAGTTAACTTTACTTAGTCATATAAAACTAAGTCTTTAAATTAATTCTTAATAAATTTAACTAATTTATTTACCTTTTTTGATGGCTTTTTACTTAGTAATAAATTAAGTTAGCTAACTCTTACTAATTTAGTTAAGTAACCTTTAATTAAATCCTTCTACATTTTATTAGTGCAAGAATTTCGATAAAATTTTTGTTAATTGTTTTTCCTAAATATGGTTTATTTATTATAAGTACTTTAAACTGTGAAAAAAAAACTTTTAATTTACCCTTGGTCTTTACCAAGGGTTAAATGATTTTGCAAGATACATGCTTTAAAAAAATTTTTTCATAAAAAGGCTTATCAAAAAAAATTATAATTATTTGATTATAAAAAAATTTAGGTTTTTTATCCTGCTCACTTTCATCTCTTAGGACAGACTTGATAAACTACGAATCCTAAGTATTTTCGATATATAAAACTCAAAGAGAAGCCATCAATACGAATAAAATAAAAGAAAAAATTTTTGAGTTATTCAGTGTGAATAAGTTTTTTCGAATAAATAATTGCGAATAGTACATCTCTGGTTCTAATTATTCAGAAATTGTTTTTTTCACCTATCGCCAGGTATGCCAAATATTGTCAAACAAATCTCGATAAAATTTTTTTAGTTGGCCTTTTTGCCTATTTCACCTATTTGCAAAACTTTTACATGTAATTTGAGGTCTCTAAGAGGTTTATTCTAATATCAGCCGTCGACGTTGGTTAAACCATCCACGGTAGTGAGTCAAAAGACCGTTTATTTTTAATCTTTCGCGTTTACAATTACATAGATTGTATTTAAGTAGTCTATTTTAAACTAAGATAGGCTCAAATAAAAATCAAAAAGATCTCTAATAGACCTCAAATTACATGTAAAAGGATTGCAAATAGGTCAAAAAGGCAAAAAATAAGATGTTACTCCCTCTAAGGGCCCTTAGACTTCAAATAACTTCAATTTGAAATCTCTTTCTTTGTTTAAAAAAAATGAAAAAGTAAAAAGCTCCGTTGAATCCCAGTGCCTCTTGTTAATGATATTGAGCTTTTTTAGGTTGAGATTCA
>NTPY01000526.1:764395-793309 GCA_002922825.1 Brachionus calyciflorus | reverse complement strand
TTTAAAAAAAATGAAAAAGTAAAAAGCTCCGTTGAATCCCAACGCCTCTTGTTAATGATATTGAGCTTTTTTAGGTTGAGATTCAAATTCCAAAAATTTAACCAATTTTCATAAATCAATTTAAAATTTTTAAATGGTGAATTACTTAGATACAAACCTGAACTAACTAGCATATTTTTTTTTTTTTGGAAAATTAACGTGTTTAAACAATTATTGGCCGCAAATAGATCGACGAGTAAAGTCTAATCAATCGATTATTAATCCCGCAAATTTTGCGGGACAAAATGACTAGTATTGTTCTTAAATTGAGAAAAATTTAAATAATTTATCAAATCAATAAATTTAAAAATTACGTTTTTTGATCTCTTCCTCAAGAATTTTGAACTCTTAAAAAATAAAAGAGTATAAAAGAAGAATTTTTTTAGATTTTAAATTTAACGGATTATAATTGTAATAGTAACGAATTTTAACTCTTATCCGTCGAAAGCTGTGTTAAAATGATCTAAAAAATTGTAAAACTTTTAAGCTGTAAAACAGGCTTTTCAATTAAACGAAACGGCGAAAGTTTTTTCTTTTTTTTTAATTCAATTTATCCTTTTTATCAAGAATTAATCAAATCTAATTTATCTTTGAATTTTGACTTTAAATACTCAATTTTTTTTAATTTTTTCATAAATTTTTTGAAAAAAATTGAAAATTAGAGAAAAAAAATTGAATATGACCCGAAAGGTATTTGGAAAATTCCCAAATGTTATAAAAGCGAGAGTTTTCAGATTTAAGAGATTATAAAATAGGTATTTCAATCGAACTTTTAAAAAACTTTACAAGAAAACAAAATCAGGAAACTTTCGATTTTAACTACAGAATTTTGTGAAGTTTTTTAAATAAACAAATTAAAAATTAAAATAAAATTAAGAGTCGAAGAATAAATTTGAAATCGTACTCAACGAATATATAAATAATTAAAAAAATGAAAATTTTTTCCGAACTTTCCGCATTTTTCATCGCATTTTTTCGCATTTTCGGACTTTAAAAAAATGCATTTTTTGTTGTCTCTGATAAATACCCAATCGATCTTCTGAAGATTTTTTATATTAAAAGATTTAAATACAGTTTTTACACAATTTTTTACTTCTCTCGGCAAGGTAAGCTCTGCGTCACAAAATCAAACAAAGAATATTTTTAAAAGGATTGAAATTGAATTATTTTATTAAAAAATTAAGTTTTGTCTAAAAATCATTTAAAAAAGGACAATATAAAGTTTATAATATTTCGACGATTCTTTCTTATATATAAAAATTTAAAATTACGACCTAACATTTTTCGGTAAGGAATGTAATGGGCTTGGTTTTTTGCAAAATTTTCCATTTTCAAGATATGGCAAGTTTTTTTTCTATTTTAATTTTTTTTAAAAAATTGCGTTATTTCAAAATTTAACATGGGAATAAATTTTAAAAATATTAAATTACACAATTAAAAAATTTTGAAAATGTTAAATAGAAAAAAAATCTAGCCATATCCAAACGAATCATTTCGAGTCAGCTAAAAGGTAAGTTTTTTTCTCAAAAAAATCAAAATCAACGAAATTAAGTTTGCTTTAATAAAAAAACCCACTAAATCCTTTTGTGCATCATAACAGCAAAAAACGTGTAGTCTTCTTCGTTTAACTCTTTGATTATTTCATGCTATTTTCTCAGCTTCTAATTAACGAGATCGTAGGTGCGCCTCCTTTCAAAAAATCGGATTTGTATTTCGACTTATTTAAATTTAATTTCGTTTATAGTCAGCATGTCTTTAAGGAAACCCGAGACTATCTCTGAATTCAAATACACTTGTTTGTTTGAAATTTTTACAAAAAGTTACATGTTCAGTCAAAAAAAATAAAATAGAAATTTCTCACATCATTAACCATAGTCTTTATTAAATTTATTGGATTTTCTGATAGATTAAAGTAATTTTTAATTTGATTGAAGTTATTATTCTAAGTGTTTCTAATGTAATTTAAAGAAATTACATTTTTACTTAAGTATTAAGAATTCGTTTTAAGTAATTAATGTATATCCCTGAATCCCTATCTCTACAAACAATTGATGATTATCAGTAATTTATCTATTTGACCAATAATTTGATTAATTATTTTGTCTTATAAAAGGATAAGAAAAAATTAACATTTGATGGGTGTAGACTAATCAACCGAGTAGGGAGTTTTTAATGGTTTTAAAAAATAGGAAATTTTTAAAAGATACTTTCGTTTTCTTCTTCTATTTCTTCTTCAATTATTTTTTCATTTTTTAATTTTTCTTCTCTTTTTTTTTCTGTTCCTTTGCCCAAATCCATTTATCAACTATTTTAATTTTTTTAAAAAGTTTTTCTAATGTAAAATAAATTTGAAAATCCAATTCATTTATGTGTATTTCTTATAAAAAGAAGTTTTAATTTGAAGAAATATGCATGAAAATATCCGTTAAAAAAAATCAACCATCTCCCAAAAAATTTTTATGGAAAATTTTAAGCTTTAGAGCATAACTCAATTTAATAATAAATAAATTAAAAAAAAGTTTAAAACTACAATTTCAAGACTTATATTTTATTTTATTTATTTAGTATACATATGTGTTCATTAATGAGAACGAAATTCAACTTCAAATTAAATACATTAAATTAAATGTAATCAGTGATAGACGTAGTGATGATGTTTGAGTTGTTGGATGGAAGACCTTGGAATTTGAATCAATTAGCAAGCCTGATTGAGGGACTGGATTCAAATCGCTCACTAATGGCACATTACTCAAACCTATTCTCTTAGTTATTTTAAAGTTGTTTAGTTTTAAGGTTGCCGAGATCATAATTTGAACTCGCTTTTTTAGACAAAACCAATACCCTTTTTTTGATTATGAGGGTCAACCAAGGTGATAGCAAATAAAAAATCGGACCTTCCCTTGACTGTGTAAGGAGCTATAACCCCGCTTAGTTAGGGTACCCTGTATCAAGCTCTAAAAAATAAATATTTTGGACCAATTTTTTTTTACAAATTCATGTTCAATTACTCAAGTTTAGTTAGAAAAATCTTTTTTTGGATATATGTTGAATATTTTCAGCAGTAAAATACTCGATTTTTTATAAATTACTGTCTTTTTTCCTTAAGCTAAACGCTAAGTCTCTTCAAGGAAACAAGATAAATGTAAAATTCCTTTTGCGTTGAATTCCTCATATTTAAATTAACTAAGTTAGGGAGCCATTTTTTGGGAAAAAAATTTTTCTCTTAAAACTTTTTCCAATTTTTACTATAATTTTAATATTTTTAGAATATTATAAGCTTTTTTCTACCAAAAAATCTTGTGAATTTTCAGACTCTGACTCAATTATGATATAATCATTAAAAAAATCATAGATTTTTAAATACATTTTGATTTCCGAGGAATTCCTTTCAACCTTTTACGTATATTGCATCTCCAACAACTTACTTAACAAATAATTATTTGCCAGTCTATTCTATTTTGAATTTACAGACTAATTTTTGAGTCTTTGGAGAATCAGAAAATATAATAGCTAATTTAGTGGCTCTATAATTAAAAACTTTTCATGAAATTTCACTAAAATTTTCATAAAGAGAAGGCTTTTAGAAATTCTCTAAAATTAGAAATTCTCTAAAGTTTTGAAATTTATTTCTCAATTTAAAAATTTTTTTTACACTTAATAAAAAGCCTTCTCTTTATGAAAATTTTAGTGAAATTTAATGAAAATATTTTAATTCTGAACAATATCATTTATTGATTAAATCATTTAAATAAAAGGGGGGAGATAGCTCAGTTGGTACCGTCATGGGCGTCCAAGCAGAAGGTCGAGAGTTCAAATCCAGTGCGAGTCAAAAAAAATTCAAATGAGTTCCTAAATTAATTCCTGGTGTTATATTGAGTAAAACAGCTACCTAACCCAGCTTGTGGCCTTCGAAACGCTACTTTAATTTAATTTAATTTTATATTTACTTCTCCAAAATTGGAGGTTAATTCTATTCAATAAATAAATAAATTTAGATAAAATCCAAAAAAAAAATATATTTAAAAAAATGAAAAAACTAAAAGCTTATTAATTATAGGCTGAAGAAGCTTATGGAGCTAGTCTTTTTGGGTCTCTTGGGAACATAGAAGTCTTACGAATATTATTTAAACCAAAATACAACATCATGACTCTCTCTAGACCAATGCCACCGACAGCATGAGGGAGACAACCATATCTGAATGAATCGATATAAGGCTTGATTTTTTCAATATCAATTTGATGATGCTTAGCTCTTTCTATAAGGAACTCTGGATCGTGAATACGTTGAGCACCAGAGAGGATTTCTTCACCACGAATAAACATATCGTATGAATTAGAGAATTTCTAATTTAGAAATAAACTTATTAAGTACATTTTTATTAATATTACTGAAGAAAAGTTACTTTATTGTTTGGGTCTGGCATTGTGTAAAATCGTCTAACAGCCAATGGATATTTGTCCAAAATGAAAAAATCTGTACCATACTACAAGAAAAATAAAATTTAACCATAGAATTTTTTTTTTAAATAATTTAAAAATATTTCTGACCTTTTGTCTGACTAATTTGCCTAAAAATTTCTCGTTAGTAGTGCTCAAATCTACTTCATCAGTCATTTGAATACCATTTTCATTCAACATTTTCACTGCCTCACTGTATTCTAAACGCAAGCTAAAGCAAAAAAAAATTGAATAAAGGTAACAGTTAAAGAATTTATCTTTAAAGATTTTATAAGCGCTTTGTTATCAAGTTCCAAGTTCCTATATATTTAACGCACCCGGGTGTTCCCATTTTAAAAGCAGTTTCATTTAAACATTAATAGTAATATCTTCGCTTAGATATATTTCTTTGTAAGACCCAAAATTACCATCTTAATTTTTTACTTTTTGAGCGCGAATCGGAAAAAAAAATCGATCGATTTCGATTTTTAAATAAGCTCTCGATTAATCGAAATCGTCGCATCAGTAATTTTTTTGACTCTAAAATTTTAATTTATGTAAGCATTTTTAAACTAATTCAAATCTCCTTTTTACATTTTTATTTTTTATTCGTAATAAATCGGAATTTCAGAATTTTTTTACTTAATTTTACATATGCGCTTTTATAAGATTTCGAATTTTTTGATTGGTTGAAAAAAAAATTTACTAATCATAAAATTGAATACAATCCGAAAATTCGGGTTTTAGTGAACGCACCATCTCACAAGAGTTTACGGTAAATAAAATTCAAAAAAGACATAAACAAAGACTTTGGCTAGAAAAAGAAGCTGATGCAAATGAAAATAATTTTTATAAAAAATTATATAAAAAATTATTTTCATTTTAATTCTAAATTTAAAAAATTTAAAAACTATTGTCAAAATGGAGATGGATGAGGAGGATATGGAACAAAACAATTTAAATAATCTTATCAGGGTCTGTTTTTGTATGCAATAACATATATTTGCATATTTAATCAAAAATGCGTATGTTGCATTTTCCCATACACTAACAATATGTTTTTACATATTACTGCATATATTTGTATATAAATGCATTTTGTTCTTGCATAAAATTGCATATTCTATAATTGGTTATAATTTGCAATGAGATTTTTATAGAAAACATCTTTAATGGCCGAAGAAATTAAATTAGAAATTAAATATAAAAATTTGATAGAATTGTTATTTTTTTAGAGAATTGTTGAGTCCGATAAAATAGTGTTAGTATAATAAAATCAATTCTCTTAGACTTTCGAATAGATTAGCGAGCCTTAACGAGTCAAGATTTCAACCTTTTTTTAAAAAAGTAAATTTCCTGGAAGTAATAACTCCTTTTTGATAATTCCTATTTGCTATTCAAATACACTAAAATAGCAAGATATAAAATTTATTGAAATCTGTCGTGGAAAATATTCTACGACTAGTCTATTTCAGTTATTTTTTATCTAAAAATTTTTATATTCGTTTATCGACTAATTTTTAGCAGCAAATTTTTTTTTTGAAAACTTTTCGCTGAACAAAATCTTTTTTTTACAGATGAGGCGGTCTATTTTAAGATTTTTAATATTTTTTAAAAACTTATCCTACAATTTTAAATTGCAAAATTAACTTTGAGAAAATTTGAAAGTAAAAAATAGAGAATACACAGTAATTTAATTAAAATAAAAAAGAAAGATCAAGTAAGAGGAGAGTTGACTTAAAGAAAAAAAATTAGCTAACTAAAATTAAAAAAAATATGTTTATTCAACGGAAATTATTTCAAAACAAGTTTCGAAACAACTAACAATTTAATTTTTTGACATAAACTCGAATTTATCTATATTTTAAACTCGCATATTTTTGCATTTAATTGCATATTTTCACATATTTTTATGATTTTAAATTGCATTATTTTTCAAATTAAATCGCATATCAAGTCGCATATAAGACCCGCTGAACTTGCATATAAAAACAGACCCTGAATCTTATAAAAGCAGCCATTTTGTGCCTAGAAAGCAAAAACGTCGATTTAAAAGTACTTTTTTAATTTATTACTAAAATTTTATTTTAATTTATTACTCAAAAGTTTTATTTTGTAGAAAGTTAAAGATTTTTTATACAACGCATCAAAAGAAATACAAAAAAATCAAGACAATCCAGAAAATCAAGACAATCCTGGTAATATAAGAAAATTAATTTAAAAAAATTAGTAATAAATTAAAATGAAAAGATATTTCTAATGGGTCCATTTTTTTTTTGTTTGGCCAGTGGGCAAGTTTATTTACGAATTAAAATAAAGATTTAATGGGTCCATGCAGTGGGGTAGCCATGATTTTTCTTATGGGGGGGAGGCTCAAAGCTAAATATTGAATAAAAATTATAAACTAAAATAGGCATTTTAGATATGAAAAGCTGTCTTCTTTGACTTATTTTGGGGGTTCGATTTTTTAACAGGTCTTCGAGTGAATTTATATATAAAATCACACGGCAAATAATTTTAGTAATTTCTATTGTCTATAGACAACGCTTTTTCGAGTCTAAATTTTTTCCTCAAAAATTCACATGGCAAAAAAATAACCAATACCGTACCTCAAAAAAATTAAAATTTTTATAAATTTTAAATGAATATTTTTTGAGTACGGGTATGGTACGATACGGGTCGTAAAAACCTTTTGAAAATAAAATATTTGCTTTCGACACCAAAAAAATGATTCTTAAAACCAAAGATAATTTGTTGATCGAAACAACCCATTATTAAGAAAACATAATTTTCCATATACAGTTATTCTTATAAAATTGTAACGTCAACCGTCAACCGTAACTTTTGACCGTAACCGTAAACATAGCTCAAACATCTTAAAATTAACAATTAAGTCGAATTAACATGGGTTACGGTTACGGTCAAAAGTCACGGTTGACGTTACATTTTTATTAGAACCACTGTAAATCTAATGAATAAGATTTTTTAATCCTAAAAAATCTTTTTTCAGCCAAAAATTGATTACAAAGGCTTGTATCGTAATTAATCAATGGTTGTACCATTGATTGTAATTTTCAAAATTGTACGACCAACTTTTTGGAAGTCATAAGAACTAAGTTTTGCTTCAATATTAAAAACCCGGGTATAACTTTAATATAAAAGATTATTAAATTTTTAGATTTTTAAATGACATTTTAAAGATTTGTGAAAAAAATTTATTAAATTTCTTGTTAATAATTACACATTTCATTGGTATTGAAGTTAACTTATCTTTTTTAGATAAAAACTAGTAGTACCCGTTGCTTCGCTGCCGGTTTTCATAAAAAAAAATTAAACTGAAAATAATTTACAGATTGGGGGACCTGAAATGAAAAAAAAAAGAAAAAAAATGTCTAAGTCTTCAAATTTTGTATTAAAATATATCTGTTTAAGCATTTTTCACTTCAAATTATTAGCATTTTTATTCTTTTTAATTTTTCAAATCGATATTGTGAATTCAATAAAGAACTGTGCCAGATTTCACTGAAAAATGTCCTAAAATTCGTTAAAAATTAGTTTGTTTCTTTTGATCAACTGCAAAAAGACATTTTCTTACCTGAATGGCATTTTTTTTAAAAGCTTTTGTAATTTTTTAAGATAAAATAAATTATAAAAATTTAACTCACTATTAAAAAATTTGAGTTAAAGCTAATTATCTATTTAGAAAGATCAGAGTTTAGTCTGATAGCGTAAAAATACTAATATAGATTATTTGCTCAATTATAAATTACTTATTTACATAATATCTAAATTCTACTTTTGCGTGCTTAAAAGGCCGATCTTTATAAGAAACCCGGCACAATCCTTGATTGATGTCCAATTAATAAATAAGGAAAATGATGCTCTTTCTTAAACAAGGAAGCTGATGTTCTTTCTTAAATACGGAAAATGATGATCTTTCTTAAATAAGGAAAATGATGATCCTTCTTAAATAAGAGAATAACGAGTAGAAATTTTATTTAAGTTTAAATAATTCGGTTCTTAAACTTAATTCAAGCATTTATCATTTGCTTGTCCTACAGCTTGCTATGCCTAGACAAAATTTGTTCAAAACATTCAGTTAAACAAAAATCTGGAAAATTAATTTAACCAAAATTCTATTAAAAAAAATTCTTTTGTTTGAATTTCCCAAATTTTAGTGTTTTTTGTATTAGTTTCTCAGAAATTAGACCTTTTTGATTGACCCATTTGAGGATTAAAAGAATGCTACATAAACTGAGGAAACTAATATTACAAATGAAGTGGTTAAGGGTCAAGTACCTGAAACTGATGATTACAATTTGATCTCAAATGAATCTATGACTACTCAAAATTTTAATTCATTTTTAAACATCAATTTTTTTGATCATCAATTTCCTTATTTTTTTCTGGACATCAATTTATTAATATTTTTTTTTGACATCAATTTAGCGGGACATCAATTTCAGTGACGATAAAATAAAGACATCAAATTTCGTTTGACATCAACTTACAGATTACCTTTTGTAATAAAAAATCTTTAAAATGTTTTGTAAGATTATTTTGTCGTGCGTTGTTCAAAATAAGTTTTTTAAAATTTTAACTCTTTCCCCATTGTGTTTAAAATATTTTCCTAACATCAATTAGAGCTTAATTTATTTCTCAAGATAAATGGTCTTCCGGTGATTTCTAAATACAAAAAAGTAAATCATAAGAAAAAAAATTTAATTAACAAATAATAAATTATTCAATCAATTTATTTAACACTCGACTTAGCTCAGATAAACATGTCCGAACGAAAGTTTATTGGCAAAAAATTTAACTTTAAATTTATCTCTTCGAAACAAACTGTTTGATTTTCAATTTTAACTAAAGGATCAAAAAAGTGTTTTTCTCTATAGAAGAAAGACTTTTTCTAGAAATCCTGCACTCGCAATTTGTAAATAATTTCTTGGTAATTTTTTTATTAGCTCAGTTGATATCGTCATGATCGTTCAAGAAAAAGGTCGAAACTTCCGAAAGTATTTGTTGGTGTTATATTGATTGAAGACCATACTAAGTTTTTAGGCGTCGAAACGCTACTTTAAATTCCTTTTATTTTAAATTTACTTTTAAAAATTTGGCAATTTACAAAAAATAAAATAGTAAGTTTTAGTTGAAAAATTTAAAACCTTCTTTTCTACTCACCAATTTACTGAGAAAAAAAACAGATCAAATTTAAAAATAGAAAATTGGCTAAATAATTTAATATTAGATTTTTTTTATCAAATATTTATTTTGAGGCTTTTTATGAAAATTTAGAAGATTAATCCGATCGGACTCTTTTGAATTATATAATTTTAGTATTAATATTATCTAATCTTGATTATCTAATTTTTATTTATTTATTTTTGACCCTGACATTTTAAAATTTTTCCTTGACCGCGATATTTCCTTTTTAGGGATTTATGGAAGGGTTAGGAGAAGGCAAGTTTTTAAAAATTAATTTGAGAATTTTTAAATAAATACTTTCCCTGACTTAAAGTCGGTTAATTTTATTTTTAATTGATTAAATAATTGATTTTTCAATTTTTTATTGATTAATTATTTTCTTTCACGTTCAAGACTATCCACAAACTATTGTCAAAATGGAGATTTTTGAGGAGGATATGGAACAAAACAATTTAAATAATCTTATAGAAGCAGCCATTTTGTGCCTAGAAAGCAAAAACGTCGATTTAAAAGTACTTTTTTAATTTATTACTAAAATTTTATTTTAATTTATTACTCAAAAGTTTTATTTTGTAGAAAGTTAAAGATTTTTTATACAACGCATCAAAAGAAATACAAAAAAATCAAGACAATCCAGAAAATCAAGACAATCCAGAAAATCAAGTTAATCCAGAAAATCAAGTTAATCCAGGTAATATAAGAAAATTAATTTAAAAAAATTAGTAATAAATTAAAATGAAAAGATATTTCTAATGGGTCCATTTTTTTTTTGTTTGGCCAGTGGGCAAGTTTATTTACGAATTAAAATAAAGATTTAATGGGTTCATGCAGTGGCGTAGCCATGATTTTTCTTATGGGGGGGAGGCTCAAAGCTAAATATTGAATAAAAATTATAAATTAATTTTAGTCTGAATCATCGTTCTTTTACAACAGAATTTCGTCTAATGTTCAAAACTTTTACCTAAACTGATTGGGAAAAAGTTTGCTAAGGTGCCCCAAGTCATTAATATTAGTTTCTTTAAATCTCGAAAATAAAAACTTAGTTTTTCTGAAACTTGAGTAAGCTTTTTTTTGGTTATAATGAATCAAATTTTCCAAAATTAAAAGAATTGATAGCTATATTACATAAATTATTTTCATAAAGTTTTTATATTTATGAGTTATTGGGGTTTAAGAACCACAAAATTTAAACTAATTTTTATGATTTGGTGAACCTTAAAAAGAGCAAAAAAAATTTTTTAACATGTCTTCGAGTGAATTTATATATAAAATCACTCGGCAAATAATTTTAGTAATTTCTATTGTCTATTGACAACGCTTTTTCGAGTCTAAATTTTTTCCTCAAAAATTCACATGGCAAAAAAATAACTAATACCGTACCTCAAAAAAATTAAAATTTTTATAAATTTTAAATGAATATTTTTTGAGTACGGGTATGGTACGATACTGGTCGTAAAAACCTTTTGAAAATAAAATATTTGCTTTCGACACCAAAAAAATGATTCTTAAAACCAAAAATAATTTAATGACGAGGCAATTATTTTTCTTTCACGTTCAAGACTATCCATATAAACAAATAAATAAAAAAAAATTTGTTTCACTTTTTTCAAAAAATTGCAATTTTTTTTATTTTTTTTCCCCTATTTTTCATGCATTAGATAGCCATTTTTTTAAACTCTAAGCCATGATAACTTTCGAAGGGAGCGTCCCTGCAGTATAAAATATAAATATATTCGTGATCAGCTCGTCGAGATCTACAAGCTGATATATATTTTATCTTGGTTTGGCGTTAGGGGAGGTTCTATAGTGTATCCCACGTCATATGACGTTATCTGATGGTCTAAAATCGATAAAATCTGACATCTTCTTAATTCAATCCTGATATCTAGTCATATTACGTCAGATTACGACGCGTTACAAATTACTCAGCACCATTGTTGTAATTATTTTAAGCCATAATGTGAAGCAAAATATTAAAAAAAAAACACGTCTTTACTCGTAAAAATTGTTTGCTTCTGTGGTTAGAATTTATTTGAGTCCTTCGATAGAAAATATCATTTTTGTATCAAGAAAGCAGATAACTAAAGATTTTTTGAAAATAAAATATTCATGTTTTCAATGTGACTTAAACAATCAAAATTTTAAGTTTAGAAAAAATTTTTGGGCCCCCCCATTTGAAAATTGCTGACTACGCCACTGAGCAGTATTACAATTTACAGAGTTATTATTAAAAGTTCAGAAAAAAAGTAATTCGATTTTGTTTAAAAATTAACGGTCCTCTTGATTACTTTCCATAGCTGGAAAGAAAACAATCTCGGAAATTATAATGTTTTTACAAAAAAAATTCTAAGAGACCTTTTTGTTTTAAAGTTTTTCTATTTTTTAAAAAAAATTGATAGTAAATAAATTAAGGTCTAGTTCAAATTTGTCAAAGTTCGAATTTGTCAAATAAAAAAATTGTTAAAGTTCGAAATTGTCAAAGGTATAATTTGTCAAGCCAATAAGAAAATTTATTTTTAAAATCAATTGATTGGGTAATGTATACATTAGAAAATAAATTATAAATTTAATTAGGTTTTTCCTATATTAATTTTTGATTATTTCAGTTAATTAGTCTGAATATTTTATTAACAGAATACCGTTTACAAATAGGGTCTCATAAAGGAATAAAGTTTGGAAAAGTACCGATACAACCAAAGATTTATGTATTTTGCCGGCAATATTATAATCTTCGTTAAAGGAAGGTATTAGTTAACTTTTCATTTATTTATAAAAATTTTGTTATTTTTTTTTATTCTAGTTATTTTTTTTTTCCATGGCTTTTTCTTCTGTTTATTTTTCAAATAAATTTCAAATGAGTACTAGTAACTAATAAAACATCATGTAATTAAAATAAGATATCTTAAAATGTATCCACAAGATATATCTTATTAAATTTTTAAAATAAAATTATGATAAATTTTTAATTTTTTTCCATTGGCTTAATCAATTATCCAATAAAATTGCAGGTTCGAATTTGTCAAAATTTGACAATTTAGAACTTGGCAATTTTTATATTTGACAAATTAGAACTTTTTAGTTTTGACAAATTCGAACTTTGACAAATTCGGAATGAACCTAAATTAATTTTATTGTGACAGAACATTTATCTCATTTTGAATGAATTTAATTATTTTTAAATTAAACAAAAATTTTTTCAAAGTAAAACTCTGTTGTTCTTTTGAGGGGAGATACTGCGCACACCAATTTTATAAAAGATTTATCAAAAGTAAGATTTGGTTTAATATTAAGAAAAAATTCAAATTAATTTCTTTTTTTAAGGTTTTTTGGAGAAAGAGCATGGATTTTTTATATCTTTTATTTTATACTTTATAGGATTGGTTCATTTTTCAAATATAATTAATAAAAAGACAGTTTTTTCTTTCTTGATTTTTTTTTTCAAAGACTTTATAATTGAAAAACTATGTAATTTCTATCAATTAAGTCATTTAGGTTATAGAAATATTACAAATGTACCTTAAAAAGAAATTTTTTTTTATACTTAAAACTTAAAACTGTAAACACATAAACTTTACTAATTTTATATAAATAATAATATAATAAAACAATTTGGCACGGTAGATCAAGATGGTCACAAGTGCCAAATATTATTTAAAATTTGAATTCTTCATCAAAAATCACATTGAGTATTTTAATTCATTCTGAAAGTTAAAAATTTACCTCCAAAAAAAACTTCTTTTTAAGTTATTACGCGATTTTTTTTTATAAATTTATAAATTTAAGGAAAATACGTTTTCGAAACAAAAAATTTTAACTTTTCAACCGATTTAAATACATCAGTTCATCCTGATTTAATTACAGTCGACTCGCTTTAATCATAATACATCTTAATCCGAAATATTCGATAATTCGAATATAACTTTCAGGCTTATGGCTCTTTTAAAGAAGACTAATACAATTTATTACACTTTAATCCGAATTTTAAAATTCGGTTTATTTTGTTAATTCGAATAAATTATGGCCAAATTTCTATAGCTTTTTAAAGTTTTCAATGATTTTTCTTCTCTTTTATCCGAATAAAATCAAAAATATTTTATATGCAATAATTTGTCATATTAAAATGAAAAATTCTAAAAGGTATTTTCGATAATCCGGAAAAATTAATCCGAACTTCTGATTTTAAGGGCTATTTTTATTCGGATTAAAGCGAGTCGACTGTAATTAATTCATTCAATTGCCATAAATTTTGAATGGAAAGTGGTAAACTAAATCGGTATATTTCAAAGTTTAATGTTGCAGAATGCATAAAGAACCTTTTTCAACGGCTTGAAAATCAAAATCTAAGTTACCTTAGATTTAATTAAAAACTATTGGCTGTAAAAACCCTCATGTACCAGGATAACCTGATTTATTATTTTTTAAAATCATAAATCAGGATGAACTGATGTATTTAAATCGGTTGAAAAGTTAAAATTTTTTGTTTCGAAAACGTATTTTCCTTAAATTTATAAATTTATAAAAAAAAATCGCGTAATAACTTAAAAAGAAGTTTTTTTTGGAGGTAAATTTTTAACTTTCAGAATGAATTAAAATACTCAATGTGATTTTTGATGAAGAATTCAAATTTTAAATAATATTTGGCACTTGTGACCATCTTGATCTACCGTGCCAAATTGTTTTATTATATTATTATTTATATAAAATTAGTAAAGTTTATGTGTTTACAGTTTTAAGTTTTAAGTATAAAAAAAAATTTCTTTTTAAGGTACATTTGTAACATTTCTATAACCTAAATGACTTAATTGATAGAAATTACATAGTTTTTCAATTATAAAGTCTTTGAAAAAAAAAATCAAGAAAGAAAAAACTGTCTTTTTATTAATTATATTTGAAAAATGAACCAATCCTATAAAGTATAAAATAAAAGATATAAAAAATCCATGCTCTTTCTCCAAAAAACCTTAAAAAAAGAAATTAATTTGAATTTTTTCTTAATATTAAACCAAATCTTACTTTTGATAAATCTTTTATAAAATTGGTGTGCGCAGTATCTCCCCTCAAAAGAACAACAGAGTTTTACTTTGAAAAAATTTTTGTTTAATTTAAAAATAATTAAATTCATTCAAAATGAGATAAATGTTCTGTCACAATAAAATTAATTTAGGTTCATTCCGAATTTGTCAAAGTTCGAATTTGTCAAAACTAAAAAGTTCTAATTTGTCAAATATAAAAATTGCCAAGTTCTAAATTGTCAAATTTTGACAAATTCGAACCTGCAATTTTATTGGATAATTGATTAAGCCAATGGAAAAAAATTAAAAATTTATCATAATTTTATTTTAAAAATTTAATAAGATATATCTTGTGGATACATTTTAAGATATCTTATTTTAATTACATGATGTTTTATTAGTTACTAGTACTCATTTGAAATTTATTTGAAAAATAAACAGAAGAAAAAGCCATGGAAAAAAAAAATAACTAGAATAAAAAAAAATAACAAAATTTTTATAAATAAATGAAAAGTTAACTAATACCTTCCTTTAACGAAGATTATAATATTGCCGGCAAAATACATAAATCTTTGGTTGTATCGGTACTTTTCCAAACTTTATTCCTTTATGAGACCCTATTTGTAAACGGTATTCTGTTAATAAAATATTCAGACTAATTAACTGAAATAATCAAAAATTAATATAGGAAAAACCTAATTAAATTTATAATTTATTTTCTAATGTATACATTACCCAATCAATTGATTTTAAAAATAAATTTTCTTATTGGCTTGACAAATTATACCTTTGACAATTTCGAACTTTAACAATTTTTTTATTTGACAAATTCGAACTTTGACAAATTTGAACTAGACCTTAATTTATTTACTATCAATTTTTTTTAAAAAATAGAAAAACTTTAAAACAAAAAGGTCTCTTAGAATTTTTTTTGTAAAAACATTATAATTTCCGAGATTGTTTTCTTTCCAGCTATGGAAAGTAATCAAGAGGACCGTTAATTTTTAAACAAAATCGAATTACTTTTTTTCTGAACTTTTAATAATAACTCTGTAAATTGTAATACTGCTCAGTGGCGTAGTCAGCAATTTTCAAATGGGGGGGCCCAAAAATTTTTTCTAAACTTAAAATTTTGATTGTTTAAGTCACATTGAAAACATGAATATTTTATTTTCAAAAAATCTTTAGTTATCTGCTTTCTTGATACAAAAATGATATTTTCTATCGAAGGACTCAAATAAATTCTAACCACAGAAGCAAACAATTTTTACGAGTAAAGACGTGTTTTTTTTTTAATATTTTGCTTCACATTATGGCTTAAAATAATTACAACAATGGTGCTGAGTAATTTGTAACGCGTCGTAATCTGACGTAATATGACTAGATATCAGGATTGAATTAAGAAGATGTCAGATTTTATCGATTTTAGACCATCAGATAACGTCATATGACGTGGGATACACTATAGAACCTCCCCTAACGCCAAACCAAGATAAAATATATATCAGCTTGTAGATCTCGACGAGCTGATCACGAATATATTTATATTTTATACTGCAGGGACGCTCCCTTCGAAAGTTATCATGGCTTAGAGTTTAAAAAAATGGCTATCTAATGCATGAAAAATAGGGGAAAAAAAATAAAAAAAATTGCAATTTTTTGAAAAAAGTGAAACAAATTTTTTTTTATTTATTTGTTTATATGGATAGTCTTGAACGTGAAAGAAAAATAATTGCCTCGTCATTAAATTATTTTTGGTTTTAAGAATCATTTTTTTGGTGTCGAAAGCAAATATTTTATTTTCAAAAGGTTTTTACGACCAGTATCGTACCATACCCGTACTCAAAAAATATTCATTTAAAATTTATAAAAATTTTAATTTTTTTGAGGTACGGTATTAGTTATTTTTTTGCCATGTGAATTTTTGAGGAAAAAATTTAGACTCGAAAAAGCGTTGTCAATAGACAATAGAAATTACTAAAATTATTTGCCGAGTGATTTTATATATAAATTCACTCGAAGACATGTTAAAAAATTTTTTTTGCTCTTTTTAAGGTTCACCAAATCATAAAAATTAGTTTAAATTTTGTGGTTCTTAAACCCCAATAACTCATAAATATAAAAACTTTATGAAAATAATTTATGTAATATAGTTCACCAAATCATAAAAATTAGTTTAAATTTTGTGGTTCTTAAACCCCAATAACTCATAAATATAAAAACTTTATGAAAATAATTTATGTAATATAATTTGTGAAAAACGTTCTCATTTTCATCTTCTTCCAAATTGACTTATTCTTCTTCAATGTGATCCAAATCGGCATTTAGCTTATTCGACTTTTGCAACATATGTAAATAACTTAGTTGTTGATACAAATTTTGTTCGTCTTTCGTACTCAAAGCATCATTTATACTTAATTTACTCTGGGCTGATGTTTGAGGTAAAAAAGTATTTACACGTGATTTTTGTAGACCATTAGTTAGAGACTGTATTAATAATTTATTGGATGCATTTGTCCAAAAACCTGGTGCACAATGGACCACGAACATATGAAGGTAAATCTTGGCCAGTTAGAATTTCTTGTTTATATTCCTTCAAATTTGAGGAACCGGATCTAATTAAAAGTTAATTTGTTATAGATTTGATCTTTTTTATTTAATGCTTAAAATTGTTAACAAAAAGAAAAACATAGTTAAAATAATTTTAAACTTTATTTCACAAAAATATTGCAGTTTTAATGGGTATTTAATTAAGAATTTTTTATCAAATTTGGAGAGAAACAATATGGCAAATGTTCAGAAATTTGTTAATACGTTTCATAAAATATGTTTAATTATAACGCATAAAAAGATTAGAAGCGTATGTACTTTTTAAAATTGCAAGAATTTTTGATTATTATAATTTTATGTTTTTCTATTTATTAAAATTACAAGTATCAAAGTTTCATGATATTTATTAAAATTATTTTTTGTGTATTTTAACTCTTTCCATGATTTAAAAAATACTACACTATTACCGAATTAAGGGCAAACTCACACTATTCCATTCGTTTTTACGAAAGTAGCGGAGGAAAACTATTATTTAAATATTTTTGAATTTATAAGGAAGTTAAAAAAAAATGGAAAAAGAGGAATTTTATTTTTTATTTATAGACTTAAAAATTATAATAAATAATTTCTTTGAGTTTTAATATACTGGAGCGTAGTACATCCATGTAAAGGTGCCTAAAAATTCCATGTTTTGCCTAAAAAAAAAGTAAAAATTATGATCTTAATTTTGTTTTTCAAAAAAGGAATACAATATTTAAGATGACCCAGATTATTAATATTAGTATCGTTAAATTTTATTTTATTATTCTCTAAATTGAAAAACGATTTCGATAATAGAAATAAAAATATATAGCTATAATTTCTAGCGAAGATGGTTTATGTTAATTGTGTTAAAAATTTAGTAATCTTTACTTGGGTATTAAGAACCAAATTGTCCGAAATAAAAATCTTCGGTTAATTCTATATTTTATACTATTTTAGGAATATTTTTATTAGAAAAGACATAAACTATTAGACTCAAAATCAGCCAAATTTTAACTAAGCTTTATGATTTTGGTAACCTTAACAATCAAATTATCTTAATTGTTGATTACTGTTAATAAGATAAATAAAAAAAACCCAATACTTTACTTTATTTAGGCGTAATAAGAAATTTTTACTCACCATTACAGCGGCGCATTACGTCCCAGTATATTAAAGTTCCTTAATGTCACTTTATTAATTAAAAAATTTAACTTTACTGAAAAGATGTTTACTAAAATATTTAATAATTTCCGAAAATATTTGCGCCAGTACTCAACTGACGTCAAAAGTATTGAAAATATCGATGATGAAACAAAAGACGTAATTTTTTTTTAGTATTTTAAGATTTTTTTAAAAATTTTTTTAAGATTTTTTTTTTTAAAGAAAATATCAAACGATGCTTTTTTAATATTCATGAATGTTCTAATTATCGGTCAAAAAACCTTCAAAGCTAAAATCATTCCACATGATCCATCTGATGGTATTTATCTTTTAGCTACATTAATATTAGCATCTTTACCAGAGTTGGCTTTAAGTCAAAAAAAATGATTTTTTTTTTTTCAGAAAAATAAGAATAAATTTAGCAGAGTTCTATGATTTAATTTTGAATCTTAATAATTTGTAACCAAAAGACGAGTTAATTCTATAACTTATAACTATATTTAAGATTTGAGTAACCAGAATATGGATAATAGCACTATTTTCAAAAAGTTAATAAAAAGTATGCTCGAAAATCAGGATTCGATCTCTAAGAACGAAAAATTGGAAGAATCAGAAAAAAAGGTAAATTTATAATAATATTTCACATTCGTTTGTTGATTATTTGAATTTTAAAATTAGAGATTACTAAACCAATCCTCATTTCTTGTTAGTCAACTAGTGGAAATGTCGGAAATTATTCGAAAAACTGAAGAGAAAGAATCTGGAAGGATAGTTAATAATTTAAAAACAGGTAAATCTCTTAAAAGTGTAAAAAAAAATGATTCTAAAGATTTGTGAACAAATAACAAGTTAAATACAGAGTTATTTGCATCAACAAGATAATTTTATAAAATCAAAACCAAAAAGTCAAAAGATTTTAGACATTATTTTTATTCTATTGCCTCTGAGCCTTTAGTGCTTGCTTAGTTGCTAGCGTCCTCATTTTATTTTATTATTATTTTTTATTTATTCAGTGAATTAACCTCATTTAAGGAGAAGTAAAGGCCAATGCACCATAAAATCGTATTTTATAAATGTTTATTTTTTCCAAAAACAATATACCATGTTTTTTATCATGTTTTTTTATCTTAGAAAAGTTGAAAAAAAAATCATCTTCATATTGTTCATAAGTTCAAACAAAAGGACCTAAATTTCAATTTTTTAAACTTTTGGTTGTTTTTACAACTCTATATAACTTTTTTTTTCCTGATTCAGCGTCTAAAATTACATAAGATAATAAATTTTTAGCTATAAGGCTAATTAGATAGAAGCTTCAAAAAATAGTTTTTTAGCTGTCAAGATAACATTCCCAAACATAATTAAACTTTTCTTTCAGAATCAAAATGGTGTGACAAGGTGTATCATAATGTCACTTTTGCGAAAAAGTTGAAAACTTATTAGAAATCTAAGACAGTTGAGAATGTCTGATATAATGTATAAAATGTAATGCAACTTTGCCATATTTCATCTAAATTTAAACAGAAATTCGGAAGAGTCACTAAATTAACATAAACAATTTGCAAGTTAAGAACCTAACGTAATTGCTCGATTTTTATGACATATCATTGTTAAAAATAGTGACATGTCACTGTATAATCTTTTTAATGTTATAACACCCTGTCATAAAAACCGAATACCCTCCTATTATGACATCTCATGAAGATCGAGCAATTACGTTATTTCCTTGAACCTTGTAAAAATAAATTAAATTAGATACCTATTTTATTATTTTTTATTTTTAAATTAGATACTAAAATATTTTGTAGCCATTATTTATATATTCGTTGAGTACGTTTTCAATTATATTTTTCGTCTTGGTTATTTTATTTTTATTTTTAATTTGTTTAAAAATCTTCACAAAATTCTGTTAAAAGCGAAAGTTTACTGATTATGTTTTCTTATTAAGATTGAAATACCTATTTTGGAATCACTTTTTCATTTAATGGTCATATTCCGTTTCTTTGTGTTACGTAAAATTAAGTTTTATTACCTTTGTCTAAGAAAAGACAAAAATCCCTATATTTATTTATTGAATATAATTAACCTCCAGATTTGGAGAAGTAAATATAAAATTAAAGTAAATTAAATAAAAGTAGCGTTTCGACGGCCACAAGCTGGGTTAGGTAGGTGTTTTACTGTAAAATAATCTCCCCAAAAATCCTTATTTTATCAATAAATTTTAATCTTTAGTTCTTCTATCCTTATTATAATGTATAGAGATCTATTTTCAAAAATTGAGTATTTTAAGTCAAATTCTGTCTCTGGCCATGGTTAATGAAAAAATGGCGTTTAAAATTTTGAAAAGGGTCAAATTGACACCGCCGGTCCTTTGAGTGTTAACAATCCCAAAATTATTTTTTAACAAATAAAAGAATTCAGAGAAATTTTTTATTTAAAAAAATTTGGAATAGGCTTCTATTTCCCTTTATAATAATGCGAGACTAGTCCTATGACTGATGACCTAATGGGAACAAAAAATTTTAAAATACTGGTTGCTTTGAGTTGGAAGAAAGCGAACTAAAAATAAAAACTTTCTTAATTTGATGAAAAAATAATAAGAGAAATATCATGTTAGCTATTACTTTAAACGTTTAAGTTTTTAGTTCGCTTTCTTCCAACTCAAAGCAACCAGTATATTAAAATTCTTAACTGTATGTGAATAAGATTTGAGATTTCGGTAAAAAAGACCTTTTTTTTCAACTTTGCGATTTTAAGCATTAAAAATTTGATAATATAATTTCCCCGTTTTACTTTAAATTATGTTCATAATCTTTTGAAGTAACTTTTGAAAATAATTAAATTAATTTATTAATTATTTATTTTTAGAAAAAGGGAAGATGAAAATGGAATAGAAAGCTGATTTTTTTGATTTTCAAAAATAATTT
This sequence comes from Brachionus calyciflorus, assembly GCA_002922825.1. NCBI lineage: Eukaryota > Metazoa > Rotifera > Eurotatoria > Ploima > Brachionidae > Brachionus > Brachionus calyciflorus. The sequence goes on along the minus strand of NTPY01000526.1, from coordinate 771,954 downwards.
TAATTAGTAATTAATAAATTTTTTTTTTAAATTTCTTTTTTTTAAATATTGATTGAACGGTAATAAACAATATTAAAATTATGTAATGCTGTAAATTTCTATTAGACGATATTTTATTTTGTTTCTTCTAAAAAAATGTTAAGCCACCGAGGATCGAACCCACGACGCGTTTCGAGCTTCTTAGCTCTCATCAGGCGGACATACGATCCAATCAGCCACGGCTTCACATTAATCTAGATTCCTTTTTTAAATGTATACTATCATGCATTTCAATTACAAGTAGCTTCTTATCTATAGTTTGAAAAGAAGGTAAAAGCAAAAAATAGTTGACCACCTATTTTCTTGTATTACAAAGTTTTGTCCAATGCGCTAATGTAAGCTCTAGGACCTCTTGTGCGACGTTTAGATGCATCCAAATATAATATTTTCAATTTTTATACTTCGGACCGGTACCTTCAGGCCGAAGCAAGCGTATTATAATAGTTGACCAACTATTTTCTTGTAGAGAATTTTTAATAAATAAAAACGGACTAAAGTCCATCAATTTTTATCTAGGTAAAACTCACGGCAAGGTTAATTGATTTTTTTTTAATAAAAAATCTACGGATAGGTAAAAAAACGGTAGCTGTTGTAACGGAAGTTTGGAACTCAAAAATAAATTCAAAAAAAGAGAATTTTATAATGAATCGTTATATTTGAAAAAAAAATGAAATTTTAAAAAGAGAATTTTGTAATGAACATTACAATTATTATAAATTACATGCAATTAAAAAAAAAACTATCAGAAAAAAATAATAAATTAACGATGGCTTCTAACTTCTCTATTACTTTTTTGCCTAATACTTGGTTTAATAGTGAATTACAAGCAAATGAAAACTTACAACACAATGGCATGGATCTTTGTTTTAATGGTTATTTATTCAAAAGACACCGAATAAATAAAAATTTGATTAACTGGATATGTAAAGTAAACGGCTGTAATTCATCGATAACTTTGACTAGAGATGATAAATTATTAGTGTTGTTAGTTAACTTTTGATAGTTGAATATTTATTCAAATTTTTAGATAAATAATTAATTTCATAGTTAGAATAACATTTTAAGCTTTTGATTATTTGGATCTGGAAAAAAAAATTTTTTTCAAGTTAAGTTATTTTAGTTAACTTGCTTCAGCTTCAAAAATTTTAAATAACTTTTTTATCAATTAAACAAAAAAATTTGAAGAAAAATTTATTAAAAAAAAAAACAATGAATTTTTTCAAAGTTGTTTTAATGAGAAAAAAGACCAAGAAAATAAATCCAAAAAAATCTTAATAATTTCAAATGATCTATATTTATCCAAATTAGAAACTATTGCATTTCTTGCAAATTTACAGTGTTTCCGTACCACTACCAAAAAAAAAGTTTTTTTGAATTTTAAATTTTTAAAAAATTTACATTTTCAATTCCTTTTAGTCCATTCAAGAAAATTTCTGTATTCTTTTGATATCGGTTCCTTTTTAACAATTTTTTACCTTTTACGTTATAATTTTTGACACAGTAGAAGCACGTAAAAACTTTAAAATTTAAAAAAGAAAATAATGATAACATATTAAAATCTTTTTATTAATTTTTAACTTGATAATCGCGAATAATGATACTCAAATTTAACTTTAATCAAAACTTTTTTATTAAATCTAAATTTAATATTAGTTAAATTTTTTTTTTAATTTAATAAAAATTTGTGAATCGATTTATGATTTTTTTCATATTCAAGATTTTTTAGAGTCAATTTTTTAAATAAATTTTTTTTCTATTTGAAAGTAAAATAACTAGAGTTAACTTCCAACACTGAATTTAAAAAATTACGGTAACATATGGTTTATTCTTTTGTGTTCTATAATAGTTTTACCTACAACTTTTCAATTTTATTAGAAAAGAGCGATGTTTCAAAATATTTCAAATATTTTTTAACAAAGTTTGTAGAAAATTTTAATGTTTATTTTGCAATGAAGGTAAATCAAAACAAAATATCTTGATCTATATAACGTAAAAATTCTACTTATCTCAACTACGAAATTCTACTTACTTGGAGAATCATTTACTTTATGATTCTTTCTTGAAGAAAATATATTTGCTAATTTAGTGGCTCAAAAATTAAGTTTTAAAATTAATTTCTCAGTTTAAAAAACTTTTTTAAACTTACTAATAATAAGCCTACTTTTTATTAAAATTCTAGTTAAATGTCACGAAAGTTTTATTCTCAATAATATCATATAAAATATTAAAATATAATAATATTAAATAATATCATTTATTGATTAAATCATTTAAATAAAAGCCCAAAAAGAATATATTTAAAAAAATGAAAAAACTAAAAGCTTATTAATTATAGACTGAAGAAGCTTATGGAGCTAGTCTTTTTGGGTCTCTTGGGAACATAGAAGTCTTACGAATATTATTTAAACCCAAATACAACATGACGACTCTCTCTAGACCAATGCCACCGCCAGCATGGGGAGGACAACCATATCTGAATGAATCGATATAAGGCTTGATTTTTTCAATATCAATTTGATGATGCTTAGCTCTTTCTATAAGGAACTCTGGATCGTGAATACGTTGAGCACCAGAGAGGATTTCTTCACCACGAATAAACATATCGTATGAATTAGAGAATTTCTAATTTAGAAATAAACTTATTAAGTACATTTTTATTAATATTACTGAAGAAAAGTTACTTTATTGTTTGGGTCTGGCATTGTGTAAAATGGTCTAACAGCCAATGGATATTTGTCCAAAATGAAAAAATCTGTACCATACTACAAGAAAAATAAAATTTAACCATAGAATTTTTTTTTTAAATAATTTAAAAATATTTCTGACCTTTTGTCTGACTAATTTGCCTAAAAATTTCTCGTTAGTAGTGCTCAAATCTTCTTCATCAGTCATTTGAATACCATTTTCATTCAACATTTTTACTGCTTCACTGTATTCTAAACGCAAGCTAAAGCGAAAAAAAAAATTGAATAAAGGTAACAGTTAAAGAATTTATCTTTAAAGATTTTATAAGCGCTTTGTTATCAAGTTCCAAGTTTTTATCATGTAAAACTTTAAATTCAGATACCATTAAAAAGTTGATTTTTAAAGAATCACTTGTACGTCTTATAGATTTTAAATAAAGGTAAATTTCATCCTAAATCAAAATTATTTTCTACTTTATCGAAGTTCAGTTAAAGAATTTACTTTTTTAAAGTAAATTCGAATAAAAGGTGTAGCAAATTAGTTTTCCTAATACTTTTAGCATTCCAAAATGAAATTAAATTTGCAGCCTTAAAAGGTGTGCAAAAAATTCTAATTATGAATCAAATTTAAAATTTATTCACCCAATAATGGCTTTAATGTTTTATTTTAGAGTAGGCTTATTTTAGATTTTTTTAGATTCGTAAACCTAATTCAAACCTAAAAGCCTAATTCAATTTGATAGCAAAAATTAATATTTGCCAATGTCATTGTCAATAGAAAGTTTAACTCTGAACATCTATTTCAAAAGTAGTAAAGCTAACTCTTTACACATTCCCTCTCTGGATCTCTGGAAAAAACAATCAATATTAAATTATTTATTTAAAAAAATTTTCTTCTTCTGAGAAAAGAATAGGAAAAGTTGAGGAAGAGGAAAAGAAAACAATCGTTAAAGTTAGCTTTGATTTGTAATGTAAAATATAGACTTTTTATTTGAAATTCGGTTCCTTATTTTTTTGAAGCTATTCTCTTATATTTTTTTCTTAAAAAAATATGTAAACACTGATTTTTGCAGCATCTTTTGAAAAAATAATAAAATTCACTAACATCTTGTGAAAAATATGAAAAATAAGCAAGAAACAAGTCAACGTTGAAATTTTACGTCATAAATAAAAATTTGATCCAAAACGAATCTAATAAGGATCTTCCTAAAAATCACAATAATGCCAAAAAATTTACATAAAAAAAACTTACGCTGGTTCTAAAAATTGGAATGGTTCAGATGGATATTGTTTACGAACAGTTTCAATTTCTTTAGCATATCTACAATTAAAAAAATAAATTCAAACTGACTAAGAATTTTTATCATTTAATAAAATTGATTACTGTTTTTCTAATCCCTTGAATATACTAGTAAATAAATTACCAATTATGTCTAAAACTTCATGATAGTGATATTTAATAGCAATTTCAACGTCAAGACCGATAAATTCAGTCAAATGACGATGAGTGTTTGAATCCTCTGCTCTAAAAACAGATCCAATTGTGTAAACTCGTTCAAAATCAGCAGCAATAGCCATTTGTTTGTATAATTGCGGAGATTGAGCTAAGTAGGCAGATGTTTTGAAATAACTAACTTTGAAGACATTGGCACCACCTTCAGAGGCAGCGTTGATAATTTTTGGGGTGTGTATTTCAACAAAACCCTGAGAATCAAGTGTTTCACGGAATAGACGACAAACACCAGCTTCTACTCTATAAATAGCTTGGTTTGTCAATGTTCTGAGATCAATAATACGATTGTCTAATTTAGTGTCTTGTTTGGCAACTGAGAGATCTTCACCTTCAATTTCTGGTCTCATGGCATCTTCAATTAATAACGGCAATCTCGGTTCAGATTGACTTACAACAAATACTTGAGTAGCGTGTAATTCTACATCGCTTTGAGTACAAGATTCTATTTTTGTTGGTGATTTACGCAAGAAACCTTCAACATCAATTATACTTTCTCTCGTAATACTTAAACAAGTTTTTTTTAAAATAAATTTTTTTAATTATTTTTTATGAATTTTTCCTTACTCAGAGACAAATTTGACCATAGCTTTGGAAACTGTTTCGCTAACGGAAACAATTGCTTGGACTGTATGAAATTGTTGTCTAATTGTAAAAAAACATTGCTTATCTTTTAAAGATTATTTAGAAAAAATTTTAAAAAAAATTTTTTTTATTCAAATTATATTTACTTGTTGTCTTTCTAGAGACAAATAGTCTACCTCTAACCCAGACTTTAGTGTCGACTAAATCACTAGTTAAATCAGCTACTTTAAGCAAAGTTCTATCGACTTTTTCTTTCGATTGAATCAAAGGCATTAAACCGTAAAAGTCTTTAGCAAAATCATCCTCTGTTGATTCAGCTTGTTTAGATTGATTTTGTCTAGCGGCAATACGCTCTTCTTTCGACAATTTTTTATTATCTTTTTTGACGTTTTCGTTACCTTCAGACATGACTTTTTAATAAAATAAAGAAAAAAAATATTTTAAATTTTTTTTATTTATTTGTTCTAAAATATTGAAATTATTAGGAAATTATTTGAAATCAGCGTGTTTTATTTTTATTTAAATATACATCTTTCGTTTTTTTTTCTTTTTGTGAAAATGTGATATCATCTAAATGTATCCTTGACTTGAAATTATTTTTTGAAATAAAATATTCAAAAATTTTAATTTAATTTTAATAATTTAGCCCTAGAATTATATCACGTTACACAAATTGCAGCTTGTATTACAAAAGAAATTATATAATTTTTCTTAAGTTATGAAACATATAAGTATAAAAGAAATTTTATTTTTGATATTTCTAAACTTTTACTTTTCTCTAGCTGAAATTCAAAAAATGCAAAAAATAACTTTAGGTGCAGGTTGTTTTTGGTGCGTAGAAACAGCTTTTAGACGTTTGAGAGGCGTACAAAGCGCCGTATCTGGTTATTCTGGTGGTCATTCTCAAAATCCTACATACGAAGCAGTTTGTTCAGAAAAAACTGGACATGCTGAAGTTGTTCAAGTCGAGTACAATCCATCAGTTATAGACACTGAGAAAATTTTGCAAGTCTTCTTTTTTGTACACGATCCAACCCAATTAAATAGACAAGGTAATGATGTTGGTACTCAATACAGATCGGCTGTGTTTTATCATAACGATGAACAGAAGACATTAGCTCAGAAATTAATTGATGAATTAAATGCTAGCGGAAAATACAATTCGAAAATAGTGACTGAGGTTACTAAGTTTGATAAGTTTTATCCAGCTGAAGATTATCATCAAGATTATTTTAGAAAAAATCCAAATCAAGGTTATTGTGCAGCTGTGGTTAGACCAAAAGTTGAAAAATTTTTAAAAACTTACAAAGAATACTTGGCCTAATCAATATATCAGAATATTATAAATGTATAAAACTTTGGTCCAGCAAGTAGACTTTTTTTAAAATAAATATTCTATTTAGTTTTAGATTTTTTAAAGTTTAATTTAAGTTCCAATTTATTAATAAATAAATTCACCATATTTTTTTTTATTTTTCAAATAAAAAGAACCACAATGCCAACCAAAAGAGCAATAGCAGTAATTCTGATCCAGAAAATTTTGAGAACGAAAATTGACCACCAACTTGCCCTTTTCCACTTTTTAAAAGTACCCTATTTCAGCAAAAAAAAATAATTTTCTTTAATTTGTGAGTTATTATGTTTTGATGTTTTCCATTATTAAATTTTTTTTAGATAATCTTGCAGCATTTTTTAAGTTTCAAATAAAAGCAGTACCGAAGGAAATTTTAACTTGTTTACTGAAAAGAAATAGTATATTCAAAAGATATCAGTTAATCTTTTTTATTAGCTCATCTCATTAAGCTTTAAAAGAAAAAGCTTTCTTTAATTTATGAATAAAGTCGACTAAAAATCGATTAAGAAAAAAAAAGACTTTGAAGTATCAAGAATTCTGTCCTTTTAATCGCTTTTTATCTCGATATTTAAATCTAAATATTATTAATTAGAAAGACGAGTTAATGATTGAAATGTAAAAAAATTAGACAATTACTCAGATAATCATCACAATCAGCCTAACTTAAAAATCAACAGTCGAAATATCACTGACGAATTGGAAATCACAAATAAATTTGCCGATAATCTTTATGAAATTCTCACTGAAAAAATCCAAACGGCTCTCACCAAATTTATTATGCAATTGAAGAAGACCCAACAACTAGGAGCATCCCCAGAGAGATCTATAAAGACACTTAATAATATAAGAAATAAGGCTGTTCCTTGACTAGACGGGATAAAAAACATTTGTCTTAAAAGACTTCCAATCAATTATCTATTATGTCACATCGAGTCCTGCCATTTTATATTGAATTTTCGATATTTTACCACATTTTAAATAAAGTCCAATTTTTTCAGTCGAACCTCGTTGAAACGAATCAATTGATTAAGTGATTTTTATGCCAATTTATCAAAAGTTCATGGTTACCGTACTAAATAAGAAAATGGATGTTAGAAATCATGCCGAAAAAACGAGATTTCCGGTTTAGTGAGGAGCTGATTAACGAGCTTTGACTGTAATTAAGTCGTCACACAAAGAACGGCGCCGGATTTCAAGGGAAAGATATCCTAAAATTCAATAAAAAATTATTTGTTCTTTTGATTAGTGCAAGTTCTTAAGCAAGTAGCTTAAAAATACTAATATCGATTATTTACTCAAGTATAATTAACTTATTTACAAAATATCTAAACACTACTTGCATGGCTTCATTAAAAGGCCGATTTACATAAGAAATCCTGCAAGCTCC
>NTPY01000526.1:743740-764389 GCA_002922825.1 Brachionus calyciflorus | reverse complement strand
AAAAAAAAGACTTTTTAGTATCAATAATTTTGTCCTTTTAATGGCTTTTTATCTCGATATTTAAATCTAAATATTATTAATTAGAAAGACGAGTTAATGATTGTAATGTAAAAAAAATTAGACAATTACTCAGCTAATCATCACAATCAGCCTAACTTAAAAATCAACAGTCGAAATATCACTGACGAATTGGAAATCACAAATAAATTTGCCGATAATCTTTATGAAATTCTCACTGAAAAAATCCAAACGGCTCCCACCAAATTTATTGTGCAATTCAAGAAGACCTAACCCTTAGGAGCATCCCCAGAGAGATCTATAAAGACACTTAATAATATAAGAAATAAGGCTGTTCCTTGACTAGACGGCATAAAAAACATTAGTCTTAAAAGACTTCCAATCAATTATCTATTATGTAACATCGAGTCCTGCCATTTTATATTGAATTTACGATATTTTACCACATTTTAAATAAAGTCCAATTTTTTCAGTCAAACCTCGTTGAAACGAATCAATTGATTAAGTGATTTTTATGCCAATTTATCAAAAGTTCATGGTTACCGTACTAAATAAGAAAATGGATGTTAGAAATCATGCCGAAAAAACGAGTTTTCCGGTTTAGTGAGGAGCAGATTAACGAGCTTTGACTGTAATTAAGTCGTCACACAAAGAACGGCGCCGGATTTCAAGGGAAAGATATCCTAAAATTCAATAAAAAATTATTTGTTCTTTTGATTAGTGCAAGTTCTTAAGCAATTATTTGTTCTTAAGCAAGTAGCTTAAAAATACTAATATCGATTATTTACTCAAGTATAATTAACTTATTTACAAAATATCTAAACACTACTTGCATGGCTTCATTAAAAGGCCGATTTACATAAGAAATCCTGCAAGCTCCTTTGGTATTTTTCATAGATCACACAATTTACTTTGTATTTGATTAATTTTTTAGATATTTGTTTATAAAATATTTTAAATTACTGGTCTTACAATTATCTTTATTGAAGCTTTGATGATAATTTTCCTTATTTTAGAACAAATTATAATTATTCTCAGAACATTTTTAACATGATTTTTTTTTTCAGGAAAGATTTGATTTGAACCAATGGCAGACAAGTTTATTTGTTTAGTCGTAAGGACTATTAAAGGCAGTTTCTATTTCTATATATAGCTAAAATTTGCACAATTTAGATGCAAAATACAGAAATTAGTTTTTAATAAATTTTTTTTAAATTTGTCAAATTTGATTTTTTTCTAAATTTTGAATGTTAAAAACTTAAAATAAAAAAAAAACTTAACTATGCTTTGTCATGGCCCATTAAATCGAGCTAATAGTAATTTTTTTTTCTCCAAGTTAGTCAAGGAATAATATACAATTAAGATATCTAAAACATTTCCAGCTTAAATAAAAAAAAAATTTAATTATAAGACATCGATTGGAGAAACTCGTGTTTATACTTTACTTTCAACATTTTATACACTTTTAATTTTTTGTTTTTTTTTTTGAATAAATAATTATAATTTATTAATTTAAAAAAAAAATTTTTTAGACTATTTTTAAATTAATAAAAAAATAATTCTTAAAAAAAAACAAAATATTTTCTATGAAAAGAATGAAAATAGTAACTGGGCAAGCGAGCAACGATTTAATAATCAATGAGTTCTTTTTAAAAACAATCAAATTAATCGAAAATAGACTTAATCGCTTTGATCGCAAAATAAAACGGCTTAAATTTAGTATAAACTCGAGTAATTGCTCGAGGTACTACCGTCAAAACAAATTAAAAAGACTTAGAGAATTAGTCTTTTTTGACCATGATGAACAGACTCAATTGGTCAATAGTGAATTTATTCAAAATTCTGACAATGAAAACAGCTCAGAAGGCTATTACACATCCGAGTCAATAACAACAGAGATTTCAATTTTGAAAAATGAGGATTATTTAGATTCAGTCATTCCATTAATTAGAATAGACGAAATTAAGAAGATGAATGCAAACGAATCATCTGTGACTATCATTTGGAATTTGTTCAATATCAAAAATAAAAAATTTATGAATTCGAATCAAGATTTTTTAAATAGTATACAAGAATATGAAATTTTTAATTTTTGTGCCGAAAATATCGAAGAAGAAGCCAAATTTATTAATTGTTTTGACAGAAAAATGTTAGACGAATTTACAGACTGGGAGAAGATTGGTTCCACTAAAGGATATACGCCTCCCGTAAGATGGTATGATAGTTTTTTCTCAATATTATCTTTGTTTAAAGAAATTTTCATATCATCCAAAGTGGTTCTTATGTAAATGTTAACGTCAACCGTAACTTTTGACCGTAATCGTAACTATAGCTCATACATTTTAAAATTGAAAATTTAGGCTAATTAATAAGGGTTACGGTAATGGTCAAAATTACGGTTGACGTTACATTTATGCCAAATAAGTAAAATTAAAATTGTTGTCATTTAGCTTAAAAAATATTTTGAAGTTTTTATTTGGGTAAAATAAACATGAGTTTTCGTCAATTTTACTTAAAAACATCTATTCTATTAAAATGAGTATCGAACTAATATAACACAGAATTTAGCTTAAAAACTGGTTCTCAATAGAATTTAAGTTAATCTTAATTAAGTCAAAGGAATTAATTCAGAAACCTAACTGTTAAAGTTTAAAAGAAGATTCTAGAAAAATTCGACAATTTTTTTGAGTTTTTTACTTCCTATTTGAACTACGGGTTTCTAGTTTTACTTAAATTATCAGTAAGTGTCTAAAATAACGAAATTTTAACAAAAATACAACGGAATTCTGTGTTAAATTAGTTCTCATTTTAAAAAATAGATATTTTTTTTAGTAAAATTTATGTAGCGAATAGTTTAGTTTTACAAAAGCAGTTTTCATATTTAAAAAAATCAAATAAAAAAAAGTCTTAAACAACTCTTAAGTAAGTTTTAAGCAATGCTTAAGAGGATATAGTCCAAGAGAAAACTTTTTAGAAGTAATTAACGAAAAATTTTTTAAAAAAGTTGTACTCTTAAATTGTATTGCTTTTTGACTGTTTAAAATCTCTTTTAAACAACGTTTTAAACAGGCTGTCTACTTATTTCAGAAATGTACTGTAAAAGCGCGAGACTTTATTTGAGTTTTTTTCAATTCAAAAAATGTCTCGAAAAAACTCAAATAGAAGATCTTAAAAATTCAATCTTGTATTTAAAAAAACGGTAAAATGTTATGAATTTTTTATGTGATTGAGGATTGATCGTCAAATGTTCAAAGTGCACTAAATCCAAAACTATTATTAATTTTGGAATTCTAGTTTAAAAGTAAAATAAAATTTTTAAGAATTTTATTATTTTATAAAGTGTCCTTGGAAAATGCTCAAATGGATGCATATATTTTTTTGCAGTACGGATCAAATATAAAAACAGCCAAATGAGTCAATTTTCGGATTATTGCCGAATACCACTTTAAACACAAAAGTTTGCCAAAAATGCTTTTATTTAATCAAAAGGCCTAGGAAAAAGAAAGCCATTTTTAATTTTTGCAAAATTTTTTAAATTTTTTATTTAACAAAAAAAAATTATAAGTTTTTTTATTCTTTTGTTAATTTTGAAGAAGTAAATCATTTTGTATATTCTGTTTTTATTATATATATATATTATACATTAAGTATTTTGAAAAAATATTGTAAATAATAAAAAAAAAAATTTTTTTTACCATATTTTTTCCTTCGCTTAAAAAAAAAATAAAATTTTACCAAGTTAGTCTTTCGAGCTCCTGTAAAACTTATGAATTAAATTAAAGAAATATTTGCAATGAATTTCAAAATCAACCCCATGCTTACATGCAACTTAGAATTTAAATTGAAGCATTTGCAAATAGATTTTAAATTTTGAATTAATTATTTCGCTTTTTTTTTAAAAAATAAAGAACAATGAACATTGTTAAACCTTTTGGTAACCCTTTTGAACATCAACTTCCTAAATTCTTTTTAAATTCAATTTTTTGATAAAAGTTATTACTCAACGAATCCTAAACTCAAACAAATTCCTTACTTGTTTTACTCAAGTTAACTTATATTCAAAAAATACCAAAACCCATCGAAAAAAACTTCCCCATGAAGCCGCTGCATCAGACAAATGGGTCACAAGAAATAAAGGGTAGAAAATTAAAAAAAATTGATGATCAATTTTTATAAAATATTTTTTTTTTCAAGACAACAGTTAGTTGAGGATAAAGTGGATAAATTGATTGCTGAGCGACAAGTAGTCGATCCTGTATGGCTAATGAAAGAATATAAAACTCAAACGTTTAGTATTGAAGACGCTATTAATTTTCATAAAGAATTAGCTAGACCTGACATGCTAAATAACATTGAAGGATTTCTAAATGTTCGCTTTCTTTTAGACATGTCCTCTAAAAAAAAAGTTAATAATTCTCTTAAACAAAAAACTTAAAAATTCTTAAAATATTTAAACTTTTGAATAGAATAAATTCATGGATAATTTTAAAGGAAATATTTACTATCCTAATTTTTTTGCTGATGGATTTAAAAAAGAAGTAGTTGCTGTTTGTAAAGTAAGTCTTTTAAGAAAAATTTTTAAATTTTTTTCTATGGATATTCAAATAATTAATTTTTGTAAGAACCCAGCTGAAATTGAAGCTGCTCGCAATGCCGGAGCTCTTTTTGCAGGATATGAAGAAGTCTTAAAAAAGGTTTATTTTTTATAGCAACTCGAATTCTAGATTAAATAGCTTGTAATAAACTTTTTATTATTAAAAAGTTTGAAAAAGGAGAAATATCTGATCAAAGCTATGATTTCTTAGTTTGTACTCCAGAGACTTTTCCCGATGTAATGTTACTTAAAAAAAAGATAAATAAAGATAAAATTCCATCAGTTAAATCGAGTAATTCAGAAAAAATTTACAAATATATCATTAAGACCCTTAGCTAATAATGATGTTAATTGTTTATTTAGACACGGTTACGGAAAACATAGCTGAAGTGGTTTCACATTTGCATTTGTCAAAAGATTATGAAACATCAAAGACAAGCGATGAACAAGCTCTTCTGAAAGCAAGAATTGGACCAGTAAATTTAGAATAACATAAATATATTTCAATAAAGAATTATAAAATTTTTTTTAAGTTAAATTTTGAAACGAGTAAATTAGTAGAAAATCTAGGTGCTTTGGCCGAAAAAGTAAAAACACATAAGAAATATGCCACAGGTTTTTTTTTTATTTCAAAAAAATAAGTATAGAATTTTATTTTTTAAATTGTTTTTGTTGTTTAGAATCGTTTATAACAAGTTGTGTACTTTATGCACCACCGTCAACTGAAAAATTCAAAGTTGATATATCTCGATTTACTCCGAAAGTAGTAGAAAATATCAAGCAAAAGGAAGACGAAGTCGAAGAAGTAGAAGCAGCTGTCCAATAAAATTTTTTAAAATAATTTGTATTGAATAAAAATTAAGATTTTAATGATATTTTTGTATCAAAATTATATCAAGATTAAAAGATAAAAATCCTACTAAAAATATAATTTATTAGGAAAAGAAATTTCTAGTGACTTTACTTTAAAATCGAGCTTTTTTGGCAGCGTGAAATATTCTTAACACTTATACTATATTATCGTAGTTTCTCGCTAGTTCCATGACCTAGTAGAATCCACTATAACGTTTAGGTCCCAGTGCGATAGAAGTATGCTCCAATTAAATTTAAATATAAGTAAAATGCGACTAGTTTTGATTCAAAAAATAATTTTTTTATAATGACCGATTGAGCCAACTATAGGCTTAAAAATGATGAAATGGTTATTTTGGAGAAAAAACATACTCTTAAACTTTTTGGAATAAAAATCAATAGTATAATTTTTGAGGTATATTTCGCTGTTTAAATTATTATAAAATTATCAGAAAAACTACTTTTAAAATTAGCAAAGTATACCCAAATGGTATACTTTGCTAAGGAAATGACGTCATGTCTTTTTTTACGCTCTTTTTTTATATGTTATCTCAAAAGTTTAAAAAAATATTGAAAAATACGGAAACCGCAACCGGGTGCGCATTTTAAAGGACCCTATTTTTGGTGCCTCTGTTTCGCTCAATTATCTAACCGACTTCATTAGCTCGAACATTCATGTTCGATCTTTCGTAAGAAATTTAAAAAAAATTTTATTTTTTTACATTTAATTGAAAAGTTAAGTTTCAATATTAATCAAACGGCTAGTGCCCTTATCTATTGCTAGACTGATTAACACTTCATTTATTCAAAATTAATATTATTGTTTTTTAATATGAATTTTTTGAAAATTTAATTTAAAAGTTGGATAACTGAGATCAAAACCTACATAAAGCTAGAACATTTTTAAAGTTTCGTTTCTGGTTCGAAGCACTCTAAGATGAAATTTTTTTAATTATTTTAATTTTAAAAATTAACTCTGGCCAAGTTTGGGATAATTTTTTAAAATTATGTCAAAATCTTTAAAGTTAAATTCATAAATCTATAGAGCCAGAAATCTATATACTGAGCCTTCAACTCAGAATAATGCGATTCCAGAAGATTGATAATCGTTTTACTGAAATTCCAAGAGAAAGCCTTCGAGTTTTTTTTTAAATCTAATCTTTTATACAAAAACTTTTGATATTTTTAAGAAAATAATTTAAAGGCATATTTAGCAAAAATATTTTAGCATACATTGAGCTAAGATTTTTTTTGTCCAAATTATAATAATTTTTTTGAAATTATTTAGATTGAACCAACAAAAAAAATTAAAATTATGTGGCACTAAAACTTAAAAGCAAAAACAAAAATGATCCTTAAATATTTTTCTTGATGAACAAACTTTTAAAAATATTTATGTAAAACTATTTATGAAATTTTAGATAGTTAAATGTCTTTCTTTAAAATAGCTGAGAATTTATTAAATAATTTAGACCAACAAACTCAATCGAGTATAAACTCAGCTCTGACTAAAAATGATGAAAAAAAACCATCGAAATCAAAATCAAAAAAATTACCAGAAATTAATAGCTCTTCTATTCTAAACTCACAATCAACTAGTAATTTAGCAACAAATTCAGAATTTTATCAAAATTCAAGTACAAAAACCTCAACTGCAAGTCTAAGACATTTGTTCAATAAACCAAATAAAGAAGATGAATTAATTAATTTTTTGAATAACACGGATTTAACTGAATTGTCTGCACCATTGAGTCAAGCTAGTTCAAGAGTAGACTTAGAAAAAAACGATCTAGAGCCTCAAAGCGAGACAGATAATATTAAATTCACCATTGGTGACAAGTCTAAACAAAGCGAGACCGAAGATGAAGTCGAAAGGACAGTAAATGATCAGGAAAGTAAATTTTTAAAAAAAGAGATCACATCATTGAATCAAGAGATAAAATCATTGATGAAACGAATTCAAGACAAAGATGATGAATTTAAAAAAACTAAGAAAAAAATAGAAAATTATCAAAATCAAATATCACAAAGTGATAAAATAATACGTGAATTGAGATCGAGAGAAGAAGATTTGAATGAAAGTATTCGAAGTAAAGACTCACAATTGGCCATTATAAGAGTTCGATTAGACGAAACAGATAATGAGCTTAAAGCTCGTAAAGCCGAAATAGAAATACTAAAATCTGAATCGGAAAGAATTTTAAATGATCATTCGAATAGTAGTGACTTACAGTCTCAAGTTCTAGACTCACTTAAGGATAAACTAACTGTTCTTGAAAATGATTTACAACGAGAAAAAGAAGCTTATGCTACAACCCAAGTAAGTCACTTTTAATTTTTTTTGCCGCTGTTTAAACATCGTTTTTTAAATCAAAAAATGAATTTGAAAAAAATAAGGATCATTATTATTTGGTAGCTTCCATAACCGTGACTGCATTTCGACTAAAATTTTGTAATTGAAATTTTAATATTTAAAAGTTAGTTTTAAAAAATTAAAAGTATTTTGGTGTTTTCAAAACTTCTAAGTAATAAGAGATTTTAAGTCAAATATTTATTTAGCAGTTCAATTAGGTCTCTGTATTACCTGGTAGGGATTTAAAAGCATCATTTTATAAACATGAATAAAAAAGTGTCAAAGTTTCAATTTTTACTTTTTTTCGGAGTATTTTCTTTTAAAAAATTCTTTTCCTTAGTTATTTCTTTAAATAACATAAGAATCTTAAAACCCATATCAATTATGATCAAGAATTTAAAGTTCTATTTGAAAAAAATTTCGTTTTAATTACCGTAATGCCTTGCTATTTCATGCGGCATTTAAACTCGAAATTTCCAATTTATCTCTACACAATAAACACGTAAAAACTATATTTTTTGAAAAGTGATAAATGCGGCATTTTTTGTCGAAATTTTTAAAATAAGATAGTCATTAAAAGGGGGGAGATACTGCAGTGCTCCCGAATTAACGTCGTACCCGTACTCCATTCATTTTTGCTGGAGTACGCTTACGGGTACGACGTTAATTCGGGAGCAGCGCAGTAGCTCAGTTGGTACCGTCATGGGCGTCCAAGCAGAACGCTCCTTTAATTTAATTTACTTTAATTTTATATTTACTTCTCCAAAATTGGAGGTTAATTCTATTCAATAAATAAATTAATTAATTAAAACCCAAAAAATAATGAAAAAAATAAATAGATTTATTGAATTTTTTATTAATTATTTTATTTATTTTTTAAATGCATCATTAATGCTGCATTTAATCAGAAAGAATTAAACTTTAGATGACAAAAAAATTTTAAAATTTTGAATCATTTTCGAGAATAAATGCCACATTTATCACTTTTCAAAAATATTCAAAAATACAATTTTAATGCAGCAGTTAAATCCGAAATTTTGGATTAAATTGCAATGCAACAAGCTGCAAGGCATTACGGTATATTATAATTAATAGAATTTATTACATTTTTTGAAATGAAAAATTTTTAACAGCAATAAAAAGATGGAATATTTAATCACCTCAATCTCTAATAAGCGAAAAATAAAAATTTAAATATATTTTTATATTTTTTAAAGATATAACTTTTGTTGTTGGACCTCTGCACACTAACCGTGTGCTGATAAGTTAATAAATTTGACATTTAGCATTAAAAATGAAGAGGCTAGTTTATTTTTTAAGCCAACAATTTAGAGTTATAGCATATCTTAACGTGGATTCTTTACACCATTAAAACTCATTTTTGTGTTTACAATACTTTTTATTTTTAGAGGTCCTCATATGTCTTCTTTTTATTCATTAGAACCAGTGTATTTTTACTTGTAAAAACAAACAAAATATAAACTAAAAAATTTATTTTAAACTGTAGAGAGAGCACATGGCTTTACATAGTCGCCTTGAGCATGAAAAACAATCCTTAGTTGATACACTACAATCAATTGAAAAGAAGTTAAATGAAGAAAAAAGTAATTGTTTAATTCAGAAGAATTTTAGAATAAAAATTGTATAGAATTAATTCGAGAATTTTTTTTCTAATAAAGGTAAAAATAATGAATTGACGAGTCAATTAAAGAATTCAAAAACATCAATGAACTTTTTAAAACAGGAATTCGAAGAGTACAAACTTAAAGCAACAAAGACTTTGCAAAGTAAGGATCGACTAATAGCAACATTGAAAGAGAACGCAACTGGCGGTTCAAACGATACAGAAAATCCAGGTCTAAATATAAAATCTATTGAAATAGACGAGTTGAAATTAGAGCGTGACTCATTAAAAGAAGACTTGACTTCCAAAAATACGGCATTGGAAATTTTGAAATCTGAATTAATAGACTTAGAATCACAAACGGCCATCGAAATCGAATTACTCAAAGATCAAATTAGCAATTTTCAAGAACAAAGTGAAGATGCCAAACAAGTCAAGGAAAATTTGGAACAAGATTTAAGAAATCTACGTCAACAACTAGACTATACACAAGAAGAATTATACAAGCAAAAAAGTAATTTGAATGGTAGACTACAAGAAAGAGAAGCCGAAATTGAAAAGCTTAGAACACAAGTATTTTATTTGTTTTATTTGAACAAAAATCAAAAAATTTTTAATTTCAAATAATTAAAGTTGACAACAAAAAGTATGGGTTCAACTACTGAAAAAGAATTAGAAAATCGTTTGCATTTGTTAACTGAGAATTTAATTCAAAAACAAACTCTCATAGAGGCCTTACAATCCGAAAAACATTCGATTTTTCTTCAATTGGAAAGAAGTGAGGTACTAAATAAATTTATAATCTTATTTTTTATTTTTAAATAAATAACTTTGGGCTCTTTGAAAAGAGGCGATTGCAAGATTATGAGAATATAGTAGCGTCTAAAAAGAGTACTACTACTATAAGAATGCATGATGATGATGAAGCAAGTAATTCCCATATGTTTAAAGTGTAAAAATAAAGTGAATTTTTAATTTAAATTTTAGTATCGAGTAAGATTCCAATGCTTAGAGAATCTCCATACGATCACGAGATGACAAAAAAAGTGAAAAGAGCAGCAAGCGAAATAGATAAATTTAGTATTCGTTTAGGTGTTTTTCTTAAAAAATATCCAATTGCCAGGATATTTGTTATTTTTTACATGGTAATTTATTATACAAAAAGTGCTTACTGATAAATTAAAGGTATTAATGAGTTCCATTAGTGATCTATGTATCCTTGAATTTAATAATCGATCAAAATCAATAGAGATTCATTTTTTTATAACTAACCTATACATATAACCTTCCCGAGTCCTAAAAAAATATAATATTTTGAACCATCTCGGTTAAAAAAGGTAGGATACATAAAGGTTAATGAGATTCATCTATGCCAAATTAAAATATTAATTTAAAAAATTAAAATTCAACTTAATTTTTAATGTTTCTTTTATTTAGTTTTTACTGCACGTATGGGTCATAATTGTTTTATTTACTTACAAACCAGAAGTACATGATCCAGAATTTCATCCATCGGGCATGCCTCATCAGTAATATATTAAAATTAATTTTCAAAAGTTAGACTTTATAAAAAAACAAATAAAATAAAGTTTTATACGATATTTCTTATTGATATTTATTATGTAATTAAAATTTTAAACAGACATTTTAAATAAATTTTAATTGTTAAAATTTATCAATTCAATTATTTCAACTTGAACTATTCATTTATTACCATGTGCCTGATCTTTAGTGTTGTAATATTTAAATTTTTGTACTTGCTACGATCTTATAAAAAAGAGATTTTTGTATTAAAGCTTATTTTTGAACATTATACCTTATCCGCTTGACAAATTTGATAAAACATTTTTATTTTTATACTTTTCTTTTAGCTTTAAATAGCCACACTTTTGCTAGAATTAAATATGATTTTTTTTGTTTCCTTATTGTCAGGAAATTGATAATATTAAGTTTAAAAAAGTTTAAATAAAGTTTTGGGTGATGGATTTGAACACTGCTTGAAAAAATTCTGTTAGAGACCATTTTTATGAGAACAGAATAGTTGTTAAATCAAACTAACTCAACATTAAATCAGTTCTTAAGTCTGTCTTAAGAAAAATTTTTTGGTAATATTATTTTGACGGTAAAAAATATGCCAAAAACATAAAATAGCCCGTTTTTATAAAATTTAAAAAGAAAAAACCTAGAAAAAAACAACGATCAACAAAAAAATTTTTTTTAAGGATTAGCAATTAAGAGATAAGCAATTTTTTAATTTAAGGCTCTGGTGACTCGACTCAAGTCGTAGTTGATTTTTATGACAAAATGAAGGTTTGTCTTTAAAAATAATTCACGGCTCCAGTCGGGTTTGACTCATTTCGAGTCACGATCTCTGCTCTCCATGGACATTACTAAATTAAATTAAAAATACTTAAGTAAAGATTATAATATCATAACTATGTGTTCTTCAATAATTGTTTGACCATGTCTTAATAAAGATCGGACCATGCCTTTAATGAAATATTTTTGACTTGGTAGGGTCTTAAAAGATATTATCAAGATCTTAAAAAAGTATCTTACATTTTAATACAAAGGATCTTATTAGGATCAGTTGGGATCATACAGGATTAAAAAATTTAATATTTAGAAAACTCAAGAAAAATTCAAGAATACAACTTTGTTGTTAAGGCAGGTGATAGCCCAATGGTTCGAGTCGTTGGGTATCAGGAATTTGAATTAATTAGCGAACCTAGATGATTTAAGGATCTGGGTTCAAATCCCCACTCCTGCAAAAAAAATGTTCAAAAAAATTTTCTTTTTTAAATTTAACATTTTATAAAATTTTTATTTTTTTAAAATATTTTAAAATTAATAAACTTCTTTTTTAAATATTCTTTCTGGCTTCACTTTAAAGTTATTTTTGTCCTCACTCTATAGTGAAAAAAACTTTCATTTTCAATCGGAGATCACCATGGAGAGCAAGAAAAGACACAACTCTATTTTTGTATTCAATTTAAGTTGATTTAAAGTTTTACTTATAATTGGAAACCATTTTAATGTGAAGAAAAAATTCACATTAAAATGAAAATTAAAGCTACTTAATTTTGGTTTTTTAAAAATTCTGATAGCCGCATTTTTGAGTGATTTTAAAAAACCACTCAGAATATTTACAATGAAATTTTCTTCTAAGTTAATAAAAATAAAGTTAACGTCTCGTTACTCGCATATAAAGCTCTGCTTCCTGTATCTTATCCACTATGTGAGCCATTATAGTTCAGATTGTTTTTAATTATCCCCTTTTTTAATTTTATTAGCTCCATAATATTTATGTTATGGGGATCACCTTCTTCAACCTTGTTATCTTTTAATTCGTCAAATTCAAATTTGATTAACATTCATGATACTCTAAATCACCTATCTCGGGTAAATTGAATCGGTTTGATTTTACGACTTTTCTAAGATCATAACTTATGATTTTTAGGATAGTAATAAACAAAAATGTGAATTTTTTAAAAAGTTAAAAAAATTTTGACTTAAAATTATTTATTATATTTTTTCTAAATATTACATCCAATTTTTGCTACCTTTCAATCAGTCATAAAATTATAACAATTAATGACCAAAAAATGTGCCAGAGTTTTTTTATCTCCGCGCTTAATTTCAAAAATAAACAACCAGAATTCTTACAATTACAAAAATGATTAAAGCTTTTTTTTCCATAAATATTTCATATGATTTCTGGTTAGCAAATTTCGATGGCAAAAATCGGATGTAGAAATTTAAAAATAGCAAAAAAAAATAATTTTAATTGAAAAGTTGAATAAAAAATAAATAAATATATTTTTCTAAATTTTTTTTATACAATTAAGAATGATATGTTTTTTGGTTATTCAAAAAAAAAATCAAATTAAAAAAAAGAATGCATAGGTGTCAAGAAAAAATTTGACTATCACTAGGCCTAAATGAGGAATTCGTTATGACTAGAGGTTTATTAGGATTTTATTTCGTAAATTATTTCATAAACTCAGAGCATAGATCATAAATTTCATTAAGGCTCCTTTCCAAAGACTCAGCAAACATTTTTGAACTCGTTGTCGTGCATGATTTAAAAGACGATATGGCAAAAAGAATGTAATTTGGTTTCGGATTATATGCACAACCATAACCATCATGAACTACTGGTCCATAGCACATAAAGGAACCTTCCATCGTTGTAGGAATCTTAAAGCAAAAACAATAAAACACATAAATCATAAATGTTAAAAAATATGAAGTTTTACTTGACTAGTTGAAAGAGAAAAGTGATTGCTAATGTTATATGACTCATCTAAAAATAACTCAGGTATTCCAAAATTATACTCGATTGATATTTGTTTCAAAACTAACAAATGACAATCCATACCTTTACCAAGAATATTCTATTCATTTAAAAAACAAAGTTAAACATTTTTTTTTACACACTTTAATTATTTAGACTCTTACATCAATCATTAAATCTGTTTGATATTGAACAGCTTTCATAAAAAGTTCATATTTTTCTTTTTTCTTTTTGAATCAAAAAATTAAGGAATTAGAATTTTTAAAAAAATATTGCGGAAAAATCATTCTTACCGAAGCGTTTGAATCCGGATGCATTGACTGAACCCATGATAATGCCTCGCATGAATTAGCACGTATGTTGTCGACACGACCATGACGGAATCTTCTAGTTGAGGCACTCTCGTAAGTCGATACTAACCGATTATATAATCTTATAATTAAAAAGTTCAATCAATCAATTTGTTTAAATCTCAATCAAATAAATGAGACCTACTTATAATAGGCAAGTTGCATAGATAATTGTATAAAGCTATCTGGACTTGTTTTTACTTTTTTAGGAAAGTCTCTGCCAAATTTTTCGAATTTCAAGACCAAAAGATCCAAATCTTCTATTCGTCTAAATGAAAGAATTTTGATTTAAATTTAGTATAACAGTTTTTTTGAATATACGCTTAAAAAAATCGAGGAAAATTTTTTCAAAAATATAATACCACTTTATTTTCTTTACTCTTCTTCAAGATCAAAAGGGACGAATCGATTCAACAAAAAAATAAAATCCGTAAAACCTTGTACACAGCCCCACGGCTTACATCTGAAAAATGACTGGGACTATATGCGAACTTACTAATGAGAATGCAATAAATAACGGATGTTGTTGCTTTGACGACCAATTAACTCGTAATAACTTTTTTTTTTAATTAACTCCGAAATTAATTTGTGGTTGTACCAGAATTTAATAGGGGTGAAGGATCACCAAAAAAAAATATGGTATTAAAAATAAAGTAAAAATCTGAAATTTCCCTCATACCAGTTAAGATCAAATTTCATATTTAGTAGAGGAAAAATAAAATCTCATTTATTTTTTTTAATTTTCGTTTAATCACTTCCTAATGAGCTTTAACTAATGATTTATTAAAGATTAAATTTTATCAAAATTTCAGAAAAGAAAAAAAGTGATGGAATATTTGCATTTTCTACGGTAAAACGCCTATCACTATTTACAAATTAATTATTTTTTTTAAGTTAAAGTAAAACGTTATTAACACTCAAAAGTCCGGCGGGTTTTTTCGACCAGTTTTAGTCCTTTAAAGTTATCCATTTGTCGAAAAAAAAAATTGTTCGAACCCAATCTTTTCCTAGCTTATGTTAAATTAGGAAACCTTTTTAAAAAATATGAATTTGATCATTTATAAAAACTTTTTTCGGGAAAAAAATAATTATACTTAAAGGACCAACCGGGTTTTTTAAGTCCGGAGTTTATTTTAACCGTTTCGGTTGTAAAAGTTAAAAGCTTTCGATCAAATAAGACTTAAAACTGGAAATTTTAAGTTATTACTTCTATTAAAAATTAAATATAAAATCTAAAATTCTTTATAATCGTAATTTTTCGTCTATTTCCTCATGATCTTTGAATTAAATAAAAAATTCGGGAATGAAGTAGCATTTGGAGAGTTTAAAATGAAAAAAACGATTTTAAAGTTGCTAATTTATGAATTAAAAGGTTTTTACACAAAGACAATCTGTAAAAACCCGTTTGGTCCTTAAAGGTATAAAAAAAATCGGGCCTTCGAGTGTTAATAAATCATAAACTTATAAAATATTTGTAATGAAAATAAAAAGAACTTACTCGTCGAAACTTAATTTAGCTTTATCAATTTGTGTATTAATTGAATCCGAGATTCTCCATCTTAACTTTCTTGGAATCGGTAGTTCACAAATAGAAGGCATTCGATATAATTTCTGTTTACGTTTTTCTTCTCTTGAAAAGATTTTTAATTAAAAAATAAAGAAAGAACTTAAAAACATAAAAAATTTTTTTAAAAAATTACAAATATCTAAATAAATGTTCACTTAATTCAATAACTACAATGCCTTCAGCTGGTGAGTGCTCATAGCTTAAACCACATATACCATCTTCTGAAATTATAAATTGCATAGTTTTATCAAACCAACGATTTCCGCTATTATTTTCACTAGAACATCCATGTAACATTTGAAATGCATAATCACGCAAAGAGGTTTTACAAAGTTCTGTATCATTATCTACATCCATATTTTCTTTATTTGAACAATAATTGACTTTTTTATCTAAACAAACTATAAATATACACCGTTCGATCATGTCTATACAGTCCCGGTTTGTTGAATCTTTATAAAAAAAAAATTGAGATTGCAACTTTAACGATGGGATTCCTGACTTTGATTTTCATGAAGGAAAACTATATTAAATTTAATCTGGTCAATTAAAAACATTCCAAGCTAATTTCTCTTAGGAGCTTCAAATAATGAGCTCAAATTTTGAAGTATCAAAATTGCCTGTATTATAAAAAAAAAAAACGTTGAATGAATGAACTCGGAAATCCTTGTGTAAGATATGTTACACTTGAAAGAAATTAAAATGTAAAATCTTAAAAAGGGAAAACGAAATGTAATAAAACGGTCTTTTCTATAAAGAAATTCTTTTTCTGAAGAATTAGACAGAATAAATCATTTTGAATGTTAACAATACCATGTTAAAAATTGTCATATATCGAAGTAAAGTAAAACCTAGCTAAATGGAAAAAGGAAATTTTAAAGTATAAAAAATATAACATAAAGCACACATTAGGTTTAAGATCGAAGTCTTGAAATTCGACTTCGCTTGGATTTAGAAACTTGGATAAAAACAATTAAAATTGCACTTTTGGAGATTTTTTTCGAAATTTTTCTGTTACAGCGAATATTTGTCGAAAAAAATCAATTTTATCGAAAATAACCTAAAATTTTTAGATTCGAAAAGTCAAAATGTCTATATGTGAAAAATTTTTTCTAAAAACTTTTTCAAATGCGTGTATTTTTGAAGAGGTATATAAAAGATTGTATAAAAAATCTTAAAGGAAAATGCACAAAGCCACGCCAATATTAAATTTTTTTTCTAAAAATGAATGTCTAGAATTACCTCTTAAGAGTTCAAGTCTGGCCCTAGCCCATTCATCCCTGGATAACGACGTCAAAAATCCAACGTTTGCAAACGCATTACTGGTGTTTTCATCTTCTTCAGATTGTCGTTTTATTCTTTTAAGTTGATGATATAATTGATCATCACTTAAACGAGTAAAATTAACAATCACATCCAAAACAAACATCTTGATAAATTAAAAATTTTTCAAAAAATAATTAAGTTACTAAGAGTTATATTTTACTTGATTGCGACTTAGAACAATAACATGCTCTGGTTCGAGTAATAAATGAGTTTTAGAATTTACTAATTTATCTTTATCCTCACCAGGTATTCTATAAGACGAAAATAAGCGATAATATTGTTCCATACAAAGTGGTTGTCCTTTTTCACGACATGTGCATCTATCAACTGGAAGTTCTTTTCTATTCAAAAAAAAAAAATTAAATTTTTTAAAATCTAAGATTGTAAAATTGCTTACTGATCAATTACACACTTATAATCCATTATCCCTGAAATGAGCCGAGCTGTGAACCTTAGTTGATCATCTTCATCTTCAAAATTTTCTTTAGGAAAAATCATAGCCGGATTTGAATTTATTGGCAATGGTAATTTGTTAAGCAAATACATGTCATTTAGCCACCAATCATAAGCCCAATTATCCTTTTCATCAGCTATTTCGATTAATTTAGCTTGTAATTTTTCTCCAATTCCGCCTTCTTTAAGAAATTCCATAACCAAGTGTTCAGTCTTCTTGTAAACTTGCTCGCTAACTATTGGCATTATACATCGAAGATATTTTTCTAGAGATTCTTTAAGACTGGGCACTGGTAATTTTGGCAAAGGTTTCTTTAATTTGAAAAAAGTTAGAAAGAAAAAAAAAACGAATAAAAGAATTGTTTTAATTTTTTTTTACCGTGACATCCCATTTCGTGTAGTCGCGATCTTCTCGTTGTTTCTTAAGAAGATTATCAATATATTTTTGAAGGCATAGACTTTTATTTGCAGCTAGTATGGATGTTCTTCTTGATGCTAAGCTACTCATGGCACAACATTTAAGTTTATAATTTAATTAATTATTTACTAATGAAATACTTATTAGCTCATTCATTCTAAATAAAAGGAAGTTGTATTGACTTAAAGTTGGAGAAAAAAATACAAAAGTTTATCAGAGATTATTCAAAAATCAAAATTAGAAACACAAATGGTTTTCTAAAAATAATAAAGGAAGCAAAAAAACTGGATAACTCTCTTTTAAAATTAAAAAAAAAATTTTTTTACCAAAGTAAACAAAATTTTCTTTGCGGTATTTTTTTTTACTAAATTTTATTAAATTAAAATTTAATAAAAAACAATCAAGACAATTTCAAGTAATATTTTTCTTTCCGTTTTTAAGTTTTATTCTTGTTTAATTTTACTCCAAAAAAAAAATGCAAGTTATATTCATTGAAAAGAAAAGCTAATATTTGTTTGAATCCTTTGACTCAATTTTTTCGAGGTTTTTTAAGAAATGTAAGAATTTTTGTTCTTAAAAAAAAATTTAGTATTTTTCTAAAAAACAAAAAAGACTAAGTTGTTATTTTTAGACGATATAAACTTTTCAAAACGCTTTTAGTAGCCTTTGAATATTATTCCTAGATGTCTTTGAATAAAATACGACTTATCTATTTGGTCGCTTTTATATTTTACAGTGGACGTTTTTTATTTAAAGGCATGAAATTTTCAGATTTACAGAATTACCAACAAAAATAGATTCAAGCCAAACAAATTCTTTTATCCTTGAATCATTACTCATGATTTCAGCATAAATAAGTATTTTTTTTCAAATTTCCAATAAATCAGCAAAAAAGTAAAACTAATTAAAAAAGGTATTTTGTTGAAATAATGAGAACTTAGTTTTTTTTTTCTTTGATCAATAATTTTTTAATAAAATTTTTCTATTTAACGACTTTTCTCAATCTTTTGAAAAGCTCACATCCTAAAATCCTCTAGAAAATTATGGAGCCGATAGAAGCATTTTTATAAGTGAACCGTTCTAGCGTATCGGATAATATAATGTGCGTACCATTTCATTGACGTAAAGGGTACTTATATTTGTACACAATATGATAAGATTCTCGTGCATTTGAGAAATTTTGGCGTGACGAAACTTATTAAATAATCGAAAAAATCAAAAAAAATTTTTCGAATTTCTATCATAATTTATTAAAAAACGCACTCCCTACCCTCTGTCACGTTATTGGTCAATTTTAGAATAAATTTTGGGTCTTGTCACCTTGATGGACAATTGTCCGGGACAATTGACATTTTGAATTTACCTGGACAATTTTTTTTTTTAAAGATAGAAATTAATTGATGGACAATTGATTGATGACTTGTAATTGAACTAACTGAAGCTTTCGATAATTCCGTGTGTGTGGTTAATCTATTTCGAAGTGTCGCGCTTTCAGTTTGCTCTTCATTTAAAGGTAATTCTTCGTATAATGGAAGATCAAGTTTTTCAAAATCTATGTCTTCCACATCGAGTATTTCGGGCTCAGTACTTTGAACGGTAAGACCACTCATTAATTCGGCTAAATCATCACTTTTAATAACCACATTAGTTTTTCCAAGAACTTCAATGATTGAATCCACAGCGTCTGTTCTTTCTAAACTTATATTTTTTCTCCAGGTGAATTCGTCAAGATAAGAACTTAGGTATTGCCGAGACACTCCACGCATTTGCTTAAATTGAGTTTTGGCCGAGCACCAGATAGACTCGATACTATTCGTATGAGTACCATCCTCGGGGTCTACAAAATGAAGCATCACGTTTTTGAACTTCAAAAAATAAAACTTTCGGATTTTTTCCACGTAAGTACATTCCGAAAATCCATACTTGTTGACGACGCAGGTCTTTACCTTTATGGTGTTTTACCCTTAACTTTTATTTCATTCAATTAGACAAGCAAATATTAAAAAAAAGAGAGCAAATAAATGTTTATTTTTTTTTACTAATTATTTCGAGAGTGAGAAAATTACGGACAATATTTTTTTTTCATGGACAATTATTTAATTCGATGGACAATTAGTTTTTTTTTGTCCAGGTAAATTCAAAATGTCAATTGTCCCGGACAATTGTCCATCAAGGTGACAAGACCCTAAATTTTTTCATGATTTTTTTGCAAAAGTACCTGAAATAGAAGTGCATATTCAGATAAAGCATAGAAAAATGTAACTAAATGTACTAATATAAAATTATCAATTACTTTTACAATTAAATAAGTATACTTTTAGGGTATCATTATGGTGCTTTTTGACGTTTTTCGTATAATATAATTTATAATTTTTAAAATATTAAGTGCGCTTTTTTCAAGGACCCAAACAATATTTTTTTTATAAATTTTTTGAAAAAAATTTTTATTAGAATCGACAAAATTAAGGGATTTTTAAAAAATTCTAAAATTTCGTAGCCTAGTTCGAAACTTTTTTTCCATTTCACAAAATTTGATTTTCTTTTTGTCATTAAAGTTATTGTACGACATAAAAGTTATTGATGTGAAGTAACGTTAACATATTTTATTAACAAAAAAATAATCAATTTTTCGATTAAAAACATACTACAGTGCATCTATAAAATCCCCAGAATCGGTCAAATTACCTTTTTTTACGTAAATATTAGTCGGTAAGAAAATGTAAACTTACGTAATATTACGAAAAAAAAAGGTAAAACCTCTTAAAAAAGTGAGCTTTTTCAATAAAAATATAGATTT
>NTPY01000526.1:682348-716428 GCA_002922825.1 Brachionus calyciflorus | reverse complement strand
ACGAAAAAGTTATAAACGCATAAAACTTTTTAGTCTATTTCCTGGTATCAAAATGTCAGATAAAAAACTTGTATATTCACAAGTCTTTTTCTTGTCATTACGAAGCTTTACTATGAGTTGATTTTGTCAAGATTTTGAATTTTTTTAAATGATTTATGAACCATTACAGGGTAGCTTATTATGTCCTAAAAATAAATTGCCTTACATAAAAACAGCCGATGGAAAATACAAAGTCAGAACAAAAACAGTATTTCGACTGATTTTTTTTGGCTATTAAATAAGTCAATCTCAGTTTATATCCAAAATTTCAAAAGGATTGGATGAGAACTGACGGAAAGGGAGAGTAGAATTCATATCGTTCTCATTATTTTTGTCTGAAAGTTTTAATAAAAAAAAGGAGAAGTTCAAAAGATCCTTAAAACAATTGGTTTTAATGAAAATGAACGTCTGATAAATATAATATAACAAACGCAAATGACCATACAAATGGCGATTAAAAACTTTACAAAACTATTAAAGGGCCTGAACAATTCGATTTCGAAGTCAATTTAAATATCTAAAAATTTGGATTTAAAAATTTTCAGAAAAAAGCTTACCCCAAACTGATTACAGGTGTCTTTTTGACAAAATCGAGTAATAAATCAAATTCTTGATAGTACTCTTCTTCTAAATACTCAGTTGCAATCATAAAACGATAAACTCTAATTTTATAAAATGTCAAAAATGATGTAAATATTTTCATAGAATTTCCAGTTGAGTCAAACGAATAACCATTGGGATTTTCAAAGCAAGTCGTATTACTCGTCATCGGAAAGGTACCATTTTTAAGTGAAAATAAATCCAATTTTTCTCTAACATTTCTTCTAGGGTAACTTCTTGCTATTCCGGAATCAACTGTGGTACAATAAAATTTGAATTTAAGGCTACTAATAGACACTAACGAATCTTGATCGAATGAATATAAAACTGGTTTGAATTCAAGCTCTTGTTCTAAACCATATCTTCCCTCAGCGACACCTCCTTTCAACGCCCATACCACAATACCAGTGGGTACTATCTTAATATAAGTCTCAATACTGGACTCAAATATTCGACCCATCAAATTTGATCCAATCATTCTAACAGTGAATACAAATTTATACAATCCATAATTTATACTATTCGGTTGAACTACTAATTCTGCATTTGGCGAAGTTGGATTTTTACTTATGTCAATTTCTCTTAAAACATTACCATTACTTGGGCTTACTGAAAATAATCTCCAGCCTTTTTCATTAGACAATGTCAAATTACATCTTAGAGTGGTTTCGGCTAGAAGTGTAATCATTTTAGTTCTCGCTATTTTTATTGGTAGATAAAAATATTCAGCTAAATTATCTAGGGCTAATAAGGGTGGTGCACATGGGAGACTAGTTACAGTTACCACTGTACTGACTGTCTGACTCGTTGCAGAATTTCTAACAACAGCTGTCATTCTAATATTACCCTCAACGGAAAGTGTAGCCTGGACTCTCCATGTTGAATTTGAAGCATCGTATGGACCTGAATAAGTCAAACCAGGAAATAAACTCGAACATGTTGCTGCATCTGTACCAATAGCTAAAGGAGTGCTTTGATAACCCGTTGAAGACAAAGTAACTGATGCACATGATGGTTCTGACAAAGTCTCATAATTGATGATAAATGTATGACTTGAACCTGGTGGAAATACAGTCGTATTATCCACGGCATTTCTTAAAATTATAGCTGAGAAAAGTGTAGTATTGAAGACAAGTCTGCTTCTAAATCTAGCATTTGAATATGATATACTTAATTGAAGGACTGATGAATTTCTTATTTGTCTCAAATTATCAGATAAAAATGGTAAGATAATGCTGAAGGAAGTACCAGTTTGAGCGTAATTTAAAATGGAAAAGTCTGTGTATGTTTGACTAATGCCATTTATAGAAATTACAAATCTATCAATCAAACCATCTTAAATAAAAAATAAGATAATAATCTCAAGAAAAAATTTATAAAAAAAAAAAACGAGATTTTTTTTCGGTTAAAATTAATTAAATAAAAAACACTTACGTAGCCAAGTG
The DNA here is from genome assembly GCA_002922825.1 of Brachionus calyciflorus. NCBI lineage: Eukaryota > Metazoa > Rotifera > Eurotatoria > Ploima > Brachionidae > Brachionus > Brachionus calyciflorus. Next base: position 714,344 of record NTPY01000526.1, on the reverse strand, counting down.
CAATGTAGTCTTAAATTTTTTTCTCTATCAATTCTAAAAATTCCATTAGTTGGTGTATAGACAGTTTCTTCAGTTCCATCAATAGGCACAAGTCTGAATTTGGGAATACAGTTAAAAGATACAATATTACTTATTATCTTGATAATTCTATTGAATGTCATGGTACTAATTTGATTAAAAATTGTAACTGAAACATTGTATGCTCCAATCGTATCGTAAGTGTAAGTAATTTGCAATTGTCCTCCTAGATATACTGGATTTGCCGGTGGTTTTCCATCACCAAAATCCAACATGACATATGGATTAGTAGGATTACCTATAGGCTCGACAACAAATGTTATTGTTCTCGATGCTGCAGCTAAAATAAATTTAAAAAAATTAAATTATCATTTTTTAAAAAGATTAATAATAAAGTTCATACTTCCGTCATTTAATATTCCACTTGTATCACTTGGTAATGTTCTTAAAGATGCGTTTACGACTGGAGTTTGAATCTGAACAATATACTTTAATATTTGTGCTGAATTTGGATCACTAGCCTTAACAACTAATGTTGCATTTTTTTCTATACTTGTTGCAAAAGTCACATTATCAGGCCTAGCAACACTAGTCGCTTTAATTTAAAAAAAGAAATAGGTATTTATAAGTTTAAAAAATATCCACAAAATATTTTTGTTGTATTTTAGATTCAATCAATTATTTTAAAGATAATCATAATTTATTGAAAAAGGATTTTCACTTCACTAGAGTGTAAAAATTTATTTAAATTTAGGAGAAATTTTTTACAATAGCAAACTTTTAAAAGTTTCTCTCATACTGAGCTTAAAGTAGAACAAGTAATATTAGGTCATTTTACGCGAAATTACAAAGAAAGTTTACGGACAAAAAGAATACATGGTTTTTTACACAAACGAATCTTCTTTGGAATGGTTAATTAATTAATTAATTTTTTCTAGATTATTAAATTAAAATGTCATTAAATTAGCCGTAATTTATTACTGAACTTCCATTAATTTAAGGGTCTCCCTAATCCCGAAAAAAAAAATCTTCTCCCCAAAACACTCTTACCCACATCTTGAAACTTTTCGTCACAAAATCAACCTTTTTTATTAAAAAAATCTCTTCAAAAAAAAAATATCTGATCAACACAAAAAATATTTCATTGTGGCGAAAAGGATTTTTTTTCAATATTTATAAAAAACTTAATATTTTTTTTTTCTCTTTAAGACAATATTTTTGTGTTTAAAAGTCATTTGTGGCGTAGAGAAACGTGACGGTGGGGAAAAGTTTAAGAAGTGTGGGGAAGAGATATTTCATTGTGGGGAAATAATAATCTATTAATTTAATGTCGTAGCCATACTGTTACGTAGAAGTGTGCTGAATCTTAATAGAAGATCTTTGGCTTTTAAAATTTTTTAAAGAATTTTATGAAAAAAACATAAAATTAAAAAAAAATGAGATAAAGAATTTAATCAATCAATCAATCAATTAATTTCTTTTTTTTTAAAATTTCATTTATTTATTTTTGAAATTTCTTAATTTTAAACTGAGACTCGCATAAATTGAAATTGATCACTTTATCGAGGATTTGCTTTTTATTACTGATAAATTCATCAAAAAGTCCTAGATCCTGAAGTTGTGATTTCATCATCAAAATTCAAAAGCTCTCTTTAAAGTGGGCTTTCTCATATATAAAATTTTAAAAGCATCCTAAAATAATCCGAGTAATTAGCAAAGTTAATTCATTTTTTAAAATATTACCTTGTCTAAGAGCTGTTTTCACTTCGCCATCGAAACTCCATTCATAAGTAACATTTTCACCTTGCACAAGATACGTTTCAATGTTAAATGTTGTACCAGCTCTTACAATAGGCTGAAAATTAATAAATAAACCATAAACACCTTGTTTTATTTTAAAAGTCAATGCATAGTGTTTTGAGCCGAGCATATTTTCAACTAAAAAATGAACTGTATACTCTCCTTCCGCTTGATATTTATACATTAAGCGATTGACAGTAGAATTTATTTTAAAATTCATTCCAATTAAATACGGTCCAAAAGACACATTGAACAGATCGCCAGGCCAAAAAGTAACACTAGCATGTGAACCCGATTTTGTATTAGCAACATAAGAGAACATAAAAAATGCAAAGGAACCTACTGGAGAATATACAACTGGATTTTCAGCTAAACCGGGTATCAAATTATTTACATCGGTGACTATAGACACACTTTGATTTAAAATAAACGAATCAAAAGCATTGAAAACAATAACATACATTTGAAAATCGCCAGGCTCAGTGTGAGTGTAACTCAAAGGATAGTCCGAATTCCAATCACCTGTCGTATTCACTTCCAGACTTGGTAATTTTAAATCATCCTGATCACCGAAAAAAAATCTCATCCTTACATTTGCACCATCATCCATTTTGATAATAAAATTCAATTGGGTGCCGAAATTATAGAAACCAGGTCTAAATGAATTTGTGTTTGTAAGTATAAATTGAGGATTACGAATTTTAGCACCAATTTCAAAGTTTTGATCCAAAGTTACATTTGAAACTTTATTTCTCGCAATAAGAATAACTCTGTTTAAGCCTAAATAATAAAATTTTAGATTAGAATAAATAAATTAGAAATCGAAACGGTTTAAGTGTTAGTTTAGGAAAAGATTTATTTACTAAAATGCCTCTTTTTATCTCTTAATTGGAGAGACAGAAAAAATCTAGGTCTAAGATTTTTAAAGAGACTACGAATGACTATTAAAAAATTGACTCCCTTTTTTGAAAAACTCACTGCTATTTCGATATTTTTATCATAAAAAATCTATAGTAATTTCAAAAGCTTGATTCGAAAAATACTAATTCGACATACCAATCATGTCAAAATTTTCTCAGCTACTCAAATATAATATTTTTTTATTATCTATATTTTTATATAATATCAAGTCTTTTTTTTCTGCACTGAAACAATTTTATGGTTGTATTTTCTTATTCTACTACAGTCTGACCTCGATTTTGTTAACTGTCTCGGTAACGTCCTAAATGTTAGCAAAATCAAACGTTAACAAATTCAAGTAAAGAATTAAAGGTTTATGTTGATGAGCGTCATTTCAAAACTGTTAACAATTTCGAGGGTTAACAAAATCGAGGTCAGACTGTATATGTCAGTTGGAATATAACTTTTATGGTTTATAGACGTAAATTTTAAAAAATTAATTTTCATAGCTCAGAAAAGCAAAAATGCTATAAACTGACGATACAGCTCAGAATTACGGAAGAAAATTCATGTTTTTTGAAAATTTATAAGGTCTATTGAAAAGCTCTGTACAGTAATTTTCAATTCGTAATTTCAATTAATTCAAATTGCAATATCTTTTTAACGTTAAATGATAAAATTATTACTACAAAGTGTAAAAATTTTGCTACACTCAAAAATATAGGCCTGCAAAAATCGTTACAGGTTGCATTAAGAACCTTTTTTAGTACCTTGAAAATTTTCTTTATTGCAGACCTTTATTTTTGAGACTAGCAAAATTGTTACACAATGTAGCAATTTATAGAAAAATTTTACCACTTACCATTCAAAAGCTATATCAATTTGAATGAATTGAAATTTACCGTATAAGGCCTTTTAAAATAAAAAGAAGCGTTTTAGCCTTTTCGACATTTTATTCCGCATTTTAGCACTATTTAATTTCCGCATCCGCCTTTTAGTAATTTGTTTTCTGTTTTCGCATTTTAGCATCGCAATTTCTAACCCGATTACCGTTCCGATTTTTCGCATTTTAGTGCAACTTTTCAAAAGTTAAACATTTATCTTAAAATTCTTAGCTAACCGATACATTATGATTTATTTTTTCAGAATTTAAAAGATAATATTATGAATATCCTTTTTAAAAAAATAAAAAGATACTAAAGTTTTGAAATTTTCAGCACTACAATAAAGAGATAACACAATTTCGCACTAACTTCCGTTAGTAAATTAAAAATTAAAAAAAAAATATTTTTTAATTTATTTTTTATATTTTTTAATAAATAATAAGACCCTTAGCTAGAAAATTAAAAATTAACCTGAAGAAGTTCCGATTCTTGGGGAACCAGCTCCTGTTCTACTAACTGAATTATAAGTAACACTATCTGTTTGACCATTATAAGTCATTTGAAATTCTGGTGATGAACCCAAGTCTAAAGCAAATTCAACTGAAAATTGTATATTTCTAAACGAAAACCATCTTGTTAGTCTTAAATTAGTGATTTCATGTTGTGCACTATGTATTATAGAAGAAAAATCATTTGAAATAGAATTTTCACAATAAATTGAAACATTATAATTGGCTTCTCTTGCATACAAATGAACAAATATTGTATTATTTTTAGGACTTAAAGAATCATCAAATTTTTCAGTAGACAAATCGCCCCAATTTATTGTACACGTATAACCAAGACCAGTTTTTAAAGTAAATAAAAACTCTGCATTTTTGCCAACTATTGAACTACTGTCTGTACTAAATAAACTACTTGCAAATAATTTTGGTTTCGATACAACTATTAAGACTTTAATTGTGAATAAATAAGTTGCATTTGAGACTGGGTTATATGCAAATAGAATTATATCGAAAACACCGTTTGACGTGAATGTATGTTTAAGTATTGCAGTTGTTGTTGTTGTATTAATTGAAGGCAATCGCCATTCGTAAGTAATTCCTGAGCCTTTTAAAGTTGTTGCTGTGAAAGTACACTCGACATCTACTTGACACTGTCCGTTATCTGTAATAACACTAAGTTCTTGAATTCTCTCATAAATTGCAAAGCTTGCTGTCTTAGCTGCAATATTTATAGGTGATGTTATACTTGCTGATAGTGTATAATTTTTCACTAATGTATATAAATTAGAAGCGCTAAAAATAGTTGGTTTAGAGACGAATGCTCTTATGTGAAAAGCACCATTGCATGTTGAATTTAAGAGTGGTGATGCGTCGGTATAGTCTGAAACTGGAGCTTTACCCGATGCATCGATTGAAACTCTACCAGTATTTTGTACTAAGCCTAAGATCCAACCCTGTTTGACTTCTTTAGCACCACCAAATGGTTGAATTAAATTATAACCAGCTGTTAATGTTATGGGTTCTGTTTTTATTTGTGTAAATGATGTTGATGGTATGTTATAAAAGTTTTTTTGTCCAGCATCGTCAGTATCACATCTTTCAAGTCCTTTCATAAAACTAGATGTACAACCGAATGTACTGCTAGTTTTTAAGTCACCACAGCTTGATTGAGGACTTTTAAGCGATGAGTATTGAGATGAACAGGTTGAATGAGCATATATGTTTAGGTATATTGTACCAGCTGTTTCAGCATATATTTCAACAGCTCTTAAAATGCCATCAGTTTTGAAAAATGTGTTATATAAAAGATTTACACTACTACCAGTTGATTTATTCAATAGGGTTGTACTTATTTTTTGTGGTACAGGAATGCCAAAAGCATAGAGCTCAGTATCTTAAAAAAAAATTAACACAAATAAAAAAATTAAAGGTCATATTTTTTCTTTGATAAAATTTTTTTAAAATGAGGTGTTCATATCGTAAAAGTTACCGAAAGCTTAATAAAGCACAAACTTTTTACAAAATTTTTACATTATGAAAAGAGTAAAAAAATTCCGCAGACTCTCTGCTATTTTTATTGCTCAATTGGCCTTATCGAGTAAAGAGTCAAAATTATTTTATTGAAAATCTTTTTATTCTATTAATTCAATACAGCACTTGCTTTGAAAAGAAGGCGTGAGTGTGAGTGTACCGTTACCGTTACCGTTACCGTGAGTGTTCTCATAGCTTTGGTTTTAATTTTTTTTTAATAGTAAAGCAGATTGCTTTCCAGAAAATACTCACACTCACGGTAACTGTTGTGGAAGTTACACCTTATAGGTAAATCTGCAAAATATCTGCAATTTTCGCAAAATATGAAAATTCGATTTTAGTTTATTAAATTTTCTCTAAAAATGATTTTGGATTAATAGAATTTGTCTGATTTTTTGATATTGAATATTTTGTAATTGTAAATTGTAAAAAAAATCACAATGTTCAGTTTCGAAAAATACCCTTTCGTAATATCAAATTTTCGTTATAGTCAAGACCTAACAATAGTTTTTCGATAAATTAGGTTTCGTTCGTAACAAGGATCGATAAAAATTTTAAATAATAATTTCAAAGATTAAACATAAAAAATATTAATTTTACCTGGTAAATTAGCACTTTGTGTTGTTGCATCATTAAAATCAATATTTAACACTGTTCCGATTCCCTTATTAAATCTTAAATCACACCTGAAAATCTCATCATTTAGGCCAGAAAGTGGACAATCAAGAGTATAATTAGAGAGGTCATCTTTTACTGTCGGAGACGAAATTACAATTCTTTGTGACTAAAAAATTAAATTAAAATATTTTATAAGAAATTTTTTATATGTTATAGTAAATTTTGATAACACGTAAATTTTGAGAATTATTAATTCAAAAGTACCTAGCATCCTCATACTTCTATCAATTTGGCTGTAAATAGGTTCAATCGATAGAAAAAATATTTTTCTTTAAAAATTTAGTTTATTATTCCAAAAAGATTAAGTATTCACAAAGCAATTGATCCTCAAAGTTTTGAGTGCAAAATTTTAAAATATTTATTTTTTAAAGTACCCAGAAATCTCAATCCTTAACCAATTTGGATGCATAAACAATCATGGAAAAGCTGAAAATTTTTTCTACCAGAATCTTGTTACTGTTTATAAAAAGAATAAGTCCTTGTAAAGTTATCAATTAATTTATCTTTGTTAGGTTTAATAATTCTCAAAATTTACGTGTTATCAAAATTTACTATGACATATATATTTTTTTTTAAATAATTTACATTTGAATCTTTCATCAAACCTCCAGAAGAAGTAGCTTCCAATGTAGTAATACCAGTTTGTGTGAAAAAAATTGTAGCTGTTCCATATAATGGTTGATAACCGCTGATTAAGCCATTAGATTTTATAATTAAATTCTTAGCTGGAGTTGAACCATTATAAGTATAAGTAAGACTATCGAATAAATTTAGACTTGATGGATTTGTATTTGGCGTCATTTCGACGGTCTAAATAAATAATGGAAATAAAATGTTTTAAATTAATAGAAATTAATATATTTTGTCTCACTGTATCACCGGTGTAAACAAGCATATATTTGCTATGACCACAATATTGATTCGTATCAGCTGTACACATACCCAATGAATAACATGTGTCATCGCTTACTTTCACGGATGCTGTTGGTGCCGTAAGACGACAAAAGCAAAACATTGATGAAGTAATTGCACTAAAAGGTAAACCCATGCTATCACATGCTTTCGAACATAATGCTGGAGTTGCTAGATTCGGGTCTAAATGAGACGCAAAAGTCAAAAATTCCATGTTTGCCACATCGTACTCATAACAGCCGAAAAATTCTATTGAAAATTATTTATAATATTTTTTTAAAAGAATCTATGATCGTTTTCAATTTTTTTCTTAATTGATATCTATTTTTTTCTTCAAATAATTAATATATTGTCTACTGACAAATTTTTTTTATGGTAACAAAAATGTGTAAAAAATGAAAGTTTTTTCGAAACATTTATGCCAAGTATACATTCTTTACCCAGAAAGATAAAGGACTGGACATTTCTGAAATAGGTTGAAATTTTAAACAAATCTTTGGACGTTCTTAAACAATTCAGGAGCAAGTTTTATGTCCGATTCTTATTATTCCAAAAATCCCTACTGGATTTTTTAAACCAACAACAGAAAAAATGATTGATTAGTTAGATTGGATCTTTTTCATTCAATTTATAAAACAAAAAAAGAGATTCTATAGAAAAAAAGCCATTTACCCTCTATAGGGCTGGTCTAAAAACCGGGCGTTTATCTATAATTTTTTTTTTACCAAGATGCCAAATAAGTCGTGTAGCTCAAATTTATTTGAAACTATTGACATAATTACGAACGCTTTATTTAACGATGATCAAATCGACATTGTTTTTACAGATTTTTCAAAAGCATTCGATAGAGTATCGCATCGTTTTCTTCTCTATAAACTCGAAGCTTACGGATTTTCTGGTAAAATTATTAATTGGATCAAAGGTTTTCTAATGGGTAGAATGCAGAGAGTTGTTCTAGGAGTTACAGTTTCGAAATGGCTTGAAGTTACAAGTGGTGTCCCACAAGGTTCTGTCCTAGGTCCTTTGTTTTTTTTGATTTTTATCAACGATCTTCCTGAGCTGTTAATAAATAAAACGAAAAACTATGCCGACGATACAAAGATTTTAGCTGTTATAAAAACCAGAATGACTGTTTAAATTTACAGAAAGATATAGACACAATATCAAGCTGGGCAATGACTTGGTCAATAGACCTTAACTTAGAAAAATGCAAAGTGATGTATGTTGGGAAGAAAAATCTCCGCTTTAAATATACAATTTTTAACAAATTCGGAACACAAGTTTTAAATGAAACAGAAGTCGAAAAAGACCTTGGAGTCTTTTTCCAAAATAAAATGAAATGGGAAGCTCAAACCAGATATTGTTGCTCAAGGGCTAATAAAATCCAAGGTATGATATCAAAAAATTTCAAATATCTCGATGAATCAGTTGTTAAAATTTTTACACAGGTCTTGTTAGACCCCATATTGAATATGCGATATGGGCTTGGCATCCAACTTTTGAAAAAGAAAAGCTGGAGTTAGAGAGAGTTCAAAGGCGGGCAACAAAGTTGGTGCCAAACTTGAAACAGTTAGATTATGATTCCAGGTTAAAATCTCTAAAGTTAACGAATTTAGAAGAAAGACGTAAGAGGGGTGATCTAATTGAATTGTTCAAGATCTTAAGTAAAAATGTAGATTACGACTTAACAAATCCTGTTAAACATAGATCAAATGCATATAATTTACGTGGCCACTCAATGAGAGTAACGCAAGAAATTGTCAAAAAATGCAAAATACGCGATAATTTCCTTACAAATAGGGTGGTAAATGATTGGAACAAATTACCTCAAGAAATAATTAGCGCAAAAACAGTGAATAGTTTCAAGGCAAAGTTAGACAATTGGTTAGATTGCAAGACGGAAGGTCTTGCAAAGCTGCTATAGCCGATAGGCTCACCCAGTTATGGGTTGCAGTTTTTACTACTACTAAGATGAACTGGAAATCTAAAATTATTTTTTTTATTAAATTGAAAATATTTAAGAGACAAATTGCAGAAAAAAGAATTTTCCGAAAATGTTAATTCATCTTAGTTTTATTGATGAAAAAATAACCAAAAAGAGCTTTTTAAACCCAGTTGACTTTCTGGTGTTGAACAAAAAAAATATTTTTGAATGTGTGTTAAAAAGGATTTTTTGCTTATTCAATAGGCATCGTCTTAGACACGTCTTAAAAATTGCTTTTAAGCTGTTTAAAATATCTTAAGATGTTCTTAAACATCGACTTAAACAGACTGTCAACTTATTTCGCAAATATACTGTAGATTGAATTGAACTTGGCTCAAAGCACTGTGTCAAAAAAAAAATTTCAAGAGAAAAATTTAAAAGCTATGGTCAGAATCAGATCAAAAGGCTTAAACTCAAATGAGAGAATATTAAGTACGAAATAAAAACAAAACAAGTAGTCAATTTTAAAATGTCAAAAATATATACAGCACTTGCCTCAAAAAAGTGTCATTACCATTACAATTTTCGAAAAAAATACCTTTTATAAATTTTTTTTTGAAATATTTTTTTTAACTTTTTTTTGATAAAAAATCGGTAAAAAATTTTAAAAAAAATATTTCAAAAAAAAATTTATAAAAGGTATTTTTTTCGAAAATTGTAACGGGAATGGTAATGGTAATGCCACTTTTTCGAGGCAAGTGCTGTATAATGATAACGGATATACGAATAGCGTAATTTTAACTCATGATGTCATATGTATTCTAGAAACATGTGATATGACCAAGAATTTGAATATTTAAGAGATATTAAATCCAGTTAGAAAATTTTTTGGTGTTTCTGTGTTGTATTATGCTGTCCTCTATTCAAAGGCTTCTAAAACTTTATTTTCTATTATAAATTTTTAAAAAATTGAACTTGACATTAGAAGAAATTGAAAAAAAAAATGTTTCCTCTTATTAATACTTCTTTTCATATAAGGAGAAAAGGAAATCAAAAATTGAGGAAAGGAAAAGAACAAAAAATTAATTTCAATGTGTCTTATTATAATTAAAAACCTCCAAAAAGTATTCTTTAATGAGAAAAATTTAAAAGTAGAGATCATATGAATTAGCAGAGAGTATAAGTTCATCACCAAACGGAACCAAAATTTATAAATTTTTTAATTTATTTTAAAAACGATCTAATCAACATTTAAATAAACATATTTACCTTGAGATTTTACGCCAATGAACAAACTTATTAGAATAGACAAAGTTTTAGAAAAAAACTTCATATCGGGACAAAAATTGAACTTTTATCAGAGTTTTTTTTTTCGCAGTTGTTTTATTTTCAAAAATTAAGCTTAACAAAAAAAATTTAATTTAAAATTTTTAGTAAAAGTTTTTTTTGATTTTTTTGTTTTTGGCACAAATTTTAAAAAGCTCTTGCTTTTATAAATGAATCTTGGAAGAAAAAAAAACTAAAATTTGTTGGAGCCAATCAAAAGATTTTCTTAAACATTAGTCTAAACTTAAAGTTGGTAATTATATAATTTTCATTTCGTTACAGCAATTATATACTTTAATGTTTATTGATTTTTTTTACGGGTAGAAATTTTGTTAGAAAAAAGAATTTTTGTTTCCAAACTTAATTTGATTTTTGCTTTGGTAAATGGGGAACTATTTTTATGAGAAAACTTTTTTCTAGACGCATATATTTATTTACTAATTAAAATCTGACTCCTCATTTTCAATTTAAGTAAATATATTGATTTTTTAAATTGAATTTAAACAAAAAATAAAAGAAAAAAATTAAAGGCTCCTGGTTTAATAAATTTTTAATGTTTTGAAAAGCTTTTAAATTTTTTAAAAAAAGAAGAGTTTCAAGCGAACAGAGAAGTAAATACAAAATAAAATAAAAATGACGAAAGCAATTAAAATTAATAAGTTTTCCCAATGGAATAAATTTTAAAGTTTATTTTCCGAACATTATTTTCGAAATTTCTTTTATTGTTTAATTTTACATCGAACTTTGTACAGAGCTTACTGAATGAAGAGCAAAAATGAAAAATCAGATAAGTTAAGAAACGTGGTCGACGATCCATCCATAAAATGCCTTTTAATAACCAGATTTTTTTTGTTAATAAAACATCAAATTTATTTTAAAAAAGGTCAGTTTATAAAAAAAAAACATAAAACTAAAAAATTGTTAAAAAAATATTTTCAAATAATCACAAAAAATAAAAGCAATTTATCTCACTAATAGAACTGCTTTCTAAGATAATTAACACACATCAAAACACAAATAAATCATTAATAGTTTAAATCGATGGTCCTTTTAGAAGGTCTCACTTGATTAGAAAATCTTAGCTTTACATTTTCTTGAGGAGATATACCAAAATCATTACTAGACACTTTCTGTTTATTTTCTGTTGAATTATTAATTTCATTCTTAATCTCATTTATTTTTTCACTATAAACATAATTAGTTATGGCTTGCTCTCTATAAAGATCACTAATCAACTCAATCAATTGATCGGATTTTTTAGGAAACAGTGTAATATGATCTTGAAAAGCACATGGTTCAATTTTAGACATTTCTTGGTTAATTTTTTCAATTTCTTTTTTAGGCCTAAAAAAAACATAAGCAAAATTTAATTTTTTAAATAAATTATTTAAAAAATCATTGTGATAAAAATGAATTTCAGCGTCTCGTTTGACCATAATAAACGTTTCGTTCACAATTGAAATGAACAAATTCAAAAAAATAAAGACAATTATTATATTGTAGAAGGCAAAAAATAATGGCCCTAGTGACTTATGAGCTTTTATCAAAGGATCGACTTGAAATTTACCCAACATTATTTGAAAACACGTTCCCATTGATTTTGTAATTGTAGAAAAACCAGTCATTTTATCATTAAAATACAAATAAAATATTTGTACCATTGAAAACCAAACAATTGAGAACATAATCCCAAAACCCATTAGTTCATTAGCTCCACATTTAATTGTTGAAGCCAATAGAGACAATCTAGGACTAAATCTTAGCAGTTTTGTAAACTTAAAAGTCGTCAAAGCACAACAGAGAGCCACACAAAATGTAGAAAACTCATTCCAATATGTCATACTTTGAAGTTTAATATAAGCAAAACCGGATGTTTTCTGAAAAAAATCAAGCGCTTTATTATACAAAAGAAAGCGATACAGATACACTGCTACACAGATCCAAGAAAATATTATAATTAACCAATCTACATAGCTCCAAAACTTTTTGAAATAACTCCAACCAAATTTAAAAATAAGAATAATTTCTCTAATCATAAAAAAAATGACCATCAATACATAAATAATACTTATTAAGGTTTTATACGCGAAAAAGCTACCAAATTCATCAAATATATTCACTGGCTCCATACGAGCTGATTTTATTAAATTTCCTGTTGGTAGAAACTCGACTAATATGGTAACTACGCACAAAAGTTTTATATTAGGATTGAAAACGGTGAATTCGGCAAAGACGGCGCGAGTTTTTCGATCGATCCAAGAGAACTTTTGAAGCGTTGTTAAATTCCCAATTAATTGTTTTAAGGAACCTCTTAATTCGTAAACAAAACCACCGCCAGAGTATGAATTGTATACTCCCATGTACGGATAACTTTCTAAATCATTACCTGTTCTGTATTTAAAAGCATTAAGAACTCGTCTTTCATTTATAAATGAAGTGTTATTTGAATGTAAATTTGTCCAATTAAGACCAAAATTTCCTTTCTCTTCATTCAAAAAGTCATAATCTTCATTGCAAAAATCTACTCCCATTATTTTTTTAACTACACACGAATCTTTTTGAATTAGTAACATATAAATATTTAAATTTAATATAAAAAAAATTTGAAAACTGTTTTCTGAATTATTCTACCGGGAATATTTGGAATATGCTTTATTTCGACAAACATATCTCGAAAAATAATTTTTCGACAATTTTATTTCGTCAAATCAATTTTAGACAAATTTGTTTTTAGACAAAAAACATTTCGAGAAGTATTATCTGGACAACATTATATTAGTCCAAAAAATTATTGATGGCTGATAGAGCTAAAAATTTAAGCAAATCTGAGAATTTTAGAAACTCAACTAAAAACTTTGATTTGGTCACGAAAATTAAATTTATTAAAATTGATTTATCACTTTATATTTTTTTTTCGTTTTTGGTCACATAACTAACCATAAAATTACTCCCCTAGAATTTTTTTTTGATCAAATTCTAAGAACCCAAAAATCAAGCAATTTTATAGAATTTTTTTTTTCGAAAATTAATTAGTCTAAATATGCTTGTCAAATTATTATTTGTCGAAATATGTTTGTCCAATTAAGTGAATACCGAATATTTGTTTTAACCTTTTACTAAAAGTCCAAAGAGAACATCAAAAAAAAATTTAATTAACCAGTTATTTATGGTTTTTAGATGTATTCATCGGAACTGATTCATTTCATTGAAATTTTTTTATATAAATAGTTTGTAGAAATTTTTATCGAAAATTATTTGATAGAAAAAGTTTATAGAAATATTCATTGAAAAATTTTTTCATAGTAAAAACATTTTTTTTTCTGCTTTCAAATATATCAACTGTCTAACGTTTCGAAACTAATTTTCTTTATAATTTTAGCTTTGGGGTTCCTATTTAAAATCGAGCAGGCTATATAATTGCAAATTAAAAAGATTTTTGTTATTTGCCGAAAGAAATTTTTTTTTTCATTATAAACGACCTTGCGTACTAATAAACAACAAAAAACAAAAATCGTTAATACCGATACAATAATAAAAGCCTATTCCATGGATCATTTTGGCTGAGATGAGAATTTATATTTTTTTTATCTTATTTTCTATGAAACTCTTTTCTATTAGCTTTTTCGATAAAATGATATAGCGCGATATTGTCTTAAATTCAGTATTAAAGACGTTTATTTAAGAGTCGATGTGACACTTATTGCGCGTTTTAAAGTGAAAAATCTCAATAACAAAAAAAATCCTCTTATATTTTTACTTTTTAAAGACACCAGCTACTAAATGAACCCCTTAAACAATTCTATATTAAGATGTGAATCCTTGTTTAGAGTATGCACTAACAGCCATATACTTTAAATCATTAGATATTATTTAATCCTTGAGCAAATTTTATTTTTGTAGGAGAATTGCTAAAGAATTTTAAAAAATGTTTAGTTTCGAAAAAAAACATCAAACATTTCAAATCCATTTTTTAAAATGAATCAATAAATTTTGACTGTTTCCGTAAACTGGTGTATAGCTTTTAAAATTATTAAATAATACGGTAACGGTAAGAAGCTTCTGGTAATTGTATAAATTTAATAAGAAGTTTAAAATTATAAAAAATAAAGAAAAAATACCGTTCTTTATACGAATTTGTCTTAGGATTCCATAGCCAATTAGCCTCGAACTATAATCGTTAATAAATCCGGCTAGATTATAAGGTTGAAAACCATTGTACCAAGGTTGAGCTCTTAAGCCACTAGCCAGACCAGCTCTTGTCCAATTCCAAAAATCCTCAATACTATCCATTGTATTAAATTTACGACCTAAGAATAAATTTCTAAGAGCTTTTTGATAAGTGTACGAACTATTGTCCCGATACGCAAATGCACACATGTAAATCAAAAACAAGAAAATTAAATATTTATAAATTTCTTTAATTATTGTTTTGAATTTGATTTCATTAAGTCTATCTCTTCTGGCTTCACTCATTTCAATCGGACTTAAAGGCATAAAATCGTCTAAAATGGTAAAATCAATTCTTTTAGAAATTTTAGACTCTTTTATTTTTGTATTTTCTAATTTTATTTTTTCATTATCATCATCATAATTCTTAGGTTTTCGAAGTACTATAATAAAAAATAAAGCTATTAGAGTAACTTTAATTGGTTGAGTTAGAAAAATCGATGACAATAATGAGATTATTAAAGAATTCAACCATTTCTTAACTTTATCATCGCCGAATTCAATGCCTTTGACTAAGATAAAAAATATCGATACTATAATTAGAACCGATGAAATCAAAAAGCCTGTAATTTTGAACCACGAAGGTAGTCTAAGTGAAAATTTTGAAATGGATTGTTTTGAGTCGACATCAATACTTTCCACATTCGAATCATCATCATCATCATCTTTCCTTTAAAGAAAAAAAATATTTAATTAAGCTTTAAGAAATCCTTAACGCTCACATTATCTAAATTTTTCTTAATTCTAAAAAAAACTTTGGGTTTAATTTTATTCTTCGATTAATTCATTATTGGTAATAAAAGTAACTTAGTGATTAACTCATTGTTACAATTCGAAATCATTAACGTATCACATCATATATTGGAAGCGATCTACACTGTATTTGTTTGCATGTACATTATACGCAACTTCGCGTATTACCAAATTTTAGCAAGTAAATACGGTAGAAGATTTTTGTTATGAAAGTATTAAATGTTTCAAACAATATGAAATTTTAAAAAACTAGGGTTATTAATTGAAGTTTTTGAACTTAAAATTGACTCGAGTTCTTATTTTGCTTTGAAAAAAGTCAATTTTAATTTTAAAAAAGTTTACTTGAAACTTTATTGAGCGAGAAAAAATTAGCTTTTGTTGGCCTTAATGACTGCTGATGCTATGTCCTCTCTTATTTTAGGGTCAATTAAAGAATTCTACCGCAGAATAATACTTTTAAGAAGTTTAAAAGTGAGCAAAATTAATAAAACTTTGAAATATTTAAGTATTTAAAAAAAAAAATTTCAAGTAAAAAATTTTTGTTCGAAGAAACCTTGAAAAAACCAAAGTTAAACTAGAAATTCCTTCAGAAACTTCAAAGTTTAAATTTAATCTAAGTCCCTAATTTCTCATTTTCTCACCATTCCCACGAAATACTGATTTCCAAGTTTTTCTAATTGGTTATTTTTTTCCCTACTAAAATATGGGGAAAAGTATAAACGGGAAAAAAATATCGAGAGAAAAAAATTGGCGTAAAATTTTGTGGGTATTTTTCTAAAACCGAAATATGGAGAATTTTCCTAATGACCAATTATGAGCTAATTGAATTAAAGCACGTGATTCATCGACAAAAATTTTCATTCAAAAAAAATTTTAAATTTAAATCGTGTTAACATTAAAACTAACTAATCTAAAGTTAAATAAACAAAAAGCTACTCACATATTACCATGCTCAAAATTCTGAGACTTTATTGATCTATTTAAAATCTTTTTGACGTTCTCATATTTTTTCTTTTTACATTTGCTTCTTCTAAATATCTCAACTAGCAGTAAATTAGGTGGAAAAATTATCAAACTGGATATAATTCCTGTAGCAAATTGTTCCGTCGAGAGAAAAAAAGTACCAACTTGAAGACCACCATATTTAACACTTGAATCAATCTCATAATACATGATATTAATAAGCATAGTTACCAAAAGCAATACAAAACAGCATGTAATTCTTTCAATACGCGAGAACGAACTCTGAGCTGGTCTGGTAAATATAGAAAACCATAAATGACCATCAGCAATATCTTGTTTTGTTTGTAAATCAATTAGAATCTTCAAGTTACTATTTTTTAAATCATATACAGCAGGCAATATGCGATCTATTAAACCGTCTTCTTTTTCCAAAGCAAACCATTTTTGACTCAAAAAATAAAATTTCTTATCTGTTTGTAAATCTCGAATAATTATAAATTTCAAAAACCATGAAGCCTTATTTCCCTTTCCTGAATTATCATGCCATATTCGAATATAATTTAAATATCCTAAATCATCATTTACTGAAAGTATAAACGAATCAACTCCACCACGTCTAAAACACCTTCTCTTTGGGTCATTTAATACTCTTGGCTTAGTATCACCCTTATCACCCGACAACATTAAACTCACCTTTGAATTAGTCTCAGCATTTCTGCGTGAACCTGTAAATACAATAATTTCATAGAAATAATTTTCTGTAGGTTGATTATCGCTTAATAAACAAATTCCTATTTTGGACGAGTCTTTTTTGTCTTTGTATCTACCCCATATCATTAACAAAATATAAATACAACTCAAAACTATAACTGTTGAGTAAATGACAGGATTCTTTTTGATCGAAGCATTTTCCCACACATATTGAAAATTAATCTCAGCTGGCAGAATAACTAAACCACCAGCAAATTCAGTCAAATGAGTAGTGACACAATGGGTAAATTTCTCATTAGTATCCCACATAATATCAATACCATGAGAGCTCCATCTTCCAGTTTCTTCATTCAAATAATAACAACCGGAAGTGAAAAATCTTAAATAAAAATCACTCGTAAAACTTGAGTTTTGTTCATAATTGGGAAAGAATTTTTCCGTGTTGTTTTCGCAATAATTGAAAAATTCTTCACTATTAAGTTCTCTAATAGCCACTCCCACGAAACCTTTATGTCCATTGACTTCAGATTGGTTCATAAAAAAAATATAGCTTAAATTTTTAGACGAAATTTCATTCAAATTTTTAGGACATAAAATATCCCATTTATCCACATCAATAAAATCACGTTCAATCAACGGCATACGATCTAATTTAAGAGCTATAAAATATCCTGTATTGAGATCACTTGGTATTAAATTAACATGAATGGATGCATTTGTGGCACTAACATTAAAATAATTAGGTAAATATTGAGATTCATTTCCTAAATTAGATGTGTTGATGTGATAGAAATTCGGAAATGATATTGAAGGGTCTCGTGGTATATAAATATGAATTGGTTTCTTGGATTTTTTTATTGGAATTTCTATCTTTTTCGAATTGAAAAATTTCAAACTCATCGAATTTGACAAGCCTATTTTTGTCTCGTTATCTGAATTCAAACCACTCGAGGCAAAAGGTCTTGCTATTATTTGCACTGTTACTATTTCGTTAGTGCAATTATCCAAATCATTCCAATCGAAATAATCCGAGAGATTATTATTCAAATTTACATCGTCATCATGTCCTAATAATTCACAAAAAGATGGTAATTCAAATTTGCCTAAGCCTTCAAAAATCGTAAGATTTAATTCGGAAGCTGTCAATCTACCTAAGGATAATTGTATTGAAGTTGTCGGTATGTAAATTTTATTTCCTAATGGTGAGTGCTCAGCTAAGGAATTAGATAACTTGTCTATAATATTTCTTCCTATTTGAATAGCTTCAGTAACTAAAAATTTTTGCATTAGTAAATTTTTATTTTCATCAATGGTTGAATTTTCTTCGTTAAAATTATCTTTAAAATGTAAATTTTATTTTTCTATTTTGGATTTGATAAAAAAAAGTTAAAAAGTACTTGTATTAGTCCAGAAGTTTTCAGGATCAGTGTCGTAATCAATTGGTAATGCAATTGCTCGTACATAATCCAAATATAATGTAGGTTGACGTTTATTTACCATGTTTGATAGTCCTTGTAGTATATTTGACATTGTATTTGCCAAGTTATTTATTATTTCAATTAAATCTTCGACATATATTTTTTCGTCTACTTGATTTAATGTTTCCAAGAGACTGTAGATCTGTTTAATAACTTGATCCTTTGAAAAAAAATATAATTCTCTTTTTTTTTCTTTCATATTTTGAATTGATTTTTAGCTATAATGTTTGTATTGTTATTCTATAAATTTTAGAGTCAAGGATATGAGGCCATGAAGTTTATTTTTATTCACTCATTTCAATTTAACATTTTAAAAGCTATTTTTAAAGGGAATAATTTTTTTATAAAGTTTAGATTGCTAGAATTAGTAGCATTTTTGCTACATCCAACAAAACAGAAAAAAAACTTTTTTTTCCGATCATAGTTAGTGACTCGAGATTTTTATCATAACTTGAGTCTAAGTTGAAATCAATTGAACCATACCAACTTGACTCAAGTTAAAGTCATCAATATCTTTTGATGTGACCTACGAGTCGAAAGTCTGACTCAAAAGTCAAGTTATTTGTCTCCAAAAAATTATCTTTAAATTATTTTATTTTGACAAGAAAAAAATATAGTTCGTTTTTTTAAAAAAGTTAAAAACAACCAGAAAACTTATTATACCAATCAATTATTTTAAAATGAATGTGTAAATACAAGAGTCTTTTTTGAGTCATTTAAGATTCTGCTGACTCGACCTATGTCAGGGTCGATAAAAAATCCCTCAAGTCAGAGTCAATTTTTTAGACTAAAAAAGACCCAAGTCGGGTTTTACGCTTTTTTTCCAGAATTAACTTAATAATGAATTAATTTGATTTAAATAGTCACAAGAAAATCGTGCCACTTTTCTTTACAAGGCAGTAAGGTAATATAATTTACTGAATAAAAGCTTTAATTTTTTTTTTTGAAAAAGAAAAAGATGTAATGAACAATTAAAAAACTCAAATTTTAGTTTAAAGTCAATTTTAAAAAAGTATTTCCGAAAAACATATGTCTAGTATAAAATTCAAATTTCGATTTTTAATCTAGGATCTTTTTGCGTGAGATTTTTTTTTCTACTTACTGAAGCTTGTCTGGTTAATTCACTGCAATCAGCTGTAATTTCGGCCAAAAAAGCAGATTGAAATTTAATACTAGTTACATCAAAAATGCTTATATTAACAATAAAACCAATCAATTTCTCTCTGATTGATGATCTCAAATTTCTTTTAGACTCATATTCGACTGAAGTGATATTTATCTAATAAATCAAATTTAAAAAAAGTTGTTTTAACTAATTCTTCAAGAATATTTACTATTTTTAATGCCAGGTAATTTGGTTGGACTGAATTTAAATCGTTGAAAATGAGGTCAAAGCTAACATTAGTCTTTGGTCCAAACGTAGTTAAAAATAAATTAGAATTATTTGAGGCTTCAATGAGACTTCTTTTATCAATTAAACTCAATTCATTTAATGTAATTGCCATAGTTATCAGATTCTTGAGACTTTCGACTGAATTACTTTCATGGAGTCGTCGATTTACTAAAGAAGATTTACTATCAGTTAGGATTTCATCAATAAGCTGTAATGAATTACTCTGATTCATTTTAACAACTACTGACTTTAAGTTGAAAATTGTAAAACTGTTTAAATTGTCTATTATTCGAACGAAAACATTTATTTTGCCTGAGTCATAAGATGGGCCTTCGGGCAGAAATGTTTCAAAATTTCCATTAGTACTGAATCCTAAAGTTATATTCTTTGGATTTTTCAGATAGTTAACTTAAGAAAAAAAAAATTAAATTTTATTCTTTTTTAAAATGAGAATATTAGAAATATTGATCAAATGGCACAAATCTAATTATACGGGACGTTGAGAAGGTGGTCTGGCATCAGCAGCCTCAGCAATTAAATAAATAAATCCTCATTTTGTATTAGGAAAAAATGTAAAGCTTCTGCAAAAAAAATTCGAAGGTTAAAATGAAATTTCTTTTTTATTTGGGGAATGATTGTATGGAATTTAATTTACGAATTGCTATTCAAAAAATTCAAGTTAAAGCTTATAGTCCTGAATAAAGCCGCAAATTCTATTTCATAAATCGCGCATTATGGCTTGTTATATTACGTTAATCTCCTATTGAATAATTTTCGGAACGATAGAACATAAGCGATTATTTAGACAACGTTTCTGTAATCATCAATTCGCTTATGCAAAGCTTTAAAAAATTTTCATGACTAAAAATAAAGCGGCGAATTAAAATTAAACAGAAAAACATGATGGAGTAGACATAATTATTAATAAGATAAGTGGAATCTTAAAATCAATCAGAGCTCTTTTAGTGATCTAAAAACATGTTTTTAAAATTATAATGTGTTGTTTTTGGTTTAAGAAAGAAAGGGATGGGAAAAGTATCTTAAAAATTAGTTACGTAGATGTGAATTTTAGCAAAAAAGTTTCGATAAGGTAAATAGGGTTAAACTAAGGGTTAAAGCTATAAAAAGGTTAGAACCATTTATAATTATAACCCATTTATGGTCTCAAAAATAATACTGAACGTGGATGATAAATACTCAAGTATATTTAAAACAACAACAGGGGTAAAACAAGGTGAACCGCTCAGTCCACTCCTTTTTGCTCTCTATATGGATGAACTAGCTGAATGGCTAGAAATTGGAATAAAAATAGGGAATCTGATTATAAAGTGTATACTCTTTGCAGATTTTATTTTACTCTTGGCAAATAATGAAGAGGAACTAACTAGATTGTTAAAAAAAAGTGGAAAAATATGGTGTTGAAACTGAGATAAAATTTATCCCAGACAAGACAAATTTTATGATTATCGGTGAAAAGACTGAAAAAAAAACAAATTAAAATTGAATTCCAAGAATCAATTAAAAGAGTTCCCTCTTTAAAATATTTAGGAGTTCATTTTGAAGAAAAACTAAGTGAAAAATTAAATTTAGCTAAAAGAAAGAGTGCCTATTGAATAGCCTTTAATAATATGAAAATTGTAGGTATGCATGATCAAAAACCCTCAACTGAAGTAAAACTATGTTTTTACAAAACATACATCAGGCCACTCCTTCTGTATGGTATTGAAGTGATGTACTTAAATGACACAGAAACAAAAAGATGCAAATTTTAGAGTCAAAAACTGTGAAGAGCATGTTTGGAGTCAAAAAAAAGAAGTAGCAAACTATTGATAGCTTGTAATATAGACACTATAAAAGCAAGACTTTCTACCATGAGAATGAAAATGTGTTTAAGAACTATGAAAAATGATCTAACAAGAGAACTGATGAATGAAATGTATAAGAATGATTTCAGCGCAAGAAGAGATGAAAAATGTGTGATAGGCCATTTAAAAAAAGTCACTCAAGGTTTTCATGGTCCAGGAAGGAATATTGTCTGAAACAGTTAACCGAAATAATATCAACAATAATATTCAAAAAGAAGCGATTAGAGAAGTCTCAGATATTTTATTAAAAAAAGGTAAAGAAAGAAGTAAAGAGTTGAACAGAGTCCTAGACCTTATGTACGAGAAACAGTAGGAACCAGAAAAAGAGGATGTAAATGAATATGTTTGGTGATGTTGCAAGCTCAGTATTGTTTTGTTTTGTATTATTTATACTCATATCTTTTATGAATTATTGTACAAAATTTTATTAAATGATAAATTAAGTTTAAATAAATAAATTGGTAAATTTTATAAATAATGAAAAAAAAAAAATTTTTGGACTAAGTATTTTATTAGATGAAATTTTATTATATGTAAATCTTTGTTTTTTATTTAATTTTATTTTTTTTTTAAAGACTCTATTACATAATACAGTAAGGATAGTCCACGACTTAGACTATCTAACCCCAATCGCCATGCTGCGGCTTTTTAATTTAATAAATAAATAAATAAAAAAGTTTCAGATTTTTTTTTTTAGATGATGATAACTTATGTAATGCAAATTTGCACAACATTAGAAAAAGCGTGCAATTAAAATTGCCCAATTTTTTGCAGACTTGGCCAACAGGTGCTGTAAATTACTCTGCACTATGCATCTATTTTTTTAACGACAAAACTAATTTTAAGAGCTTTACAGAGTGATTTTGGTAGTCAAAAATTATTAAAAATTCAATGATTTCCAAAAGAACTTTTAAAAATTGTTCTGCAAAGTTTTACATTTGACACATAAGTTGTCATAATCAAAAAAAAATTTCTGAAATTTTTTCTGAGAATTTCTTACATAATGCACAGAAGGAAATTTCGAAAAAAATTTTATGCACACGCATATATTAAAATTTTCTATTTTTGAAAATTTTAATAAAAATCAAAATTTTATAAAATCGACCGTTTTCGGATCGTTTTTCGTAAAAAAACGTTTTAATAATTCTAAATTATTATTCGTCATTAATTTTAAAATTAAACGATACCAAAATATACCAACCATAACTTAGAAAAATAAAAATAAACGAAGAATAAAAAAAATTTAAACGAAAATTCATTATTATTCAAATAAATGGAAGCTATAATTAAAAATGACATCGCTGCTCTAAAGAAAGTCCAAAAGTGGAGTAAAAATATTTTAACTCGAATTCATGAAAACACACTTAAATTAAATAACGACCAAACCGACGAAAAACAATTCAATAATGAAAATAAAATTGACAAAAAATTAAAAAATCCAATCGTCACTATGATGACTTCAAAGATATCTAAACGCCAGTTAAGTAACACAATTATAAGTGATAACAAACTACACGAAGAAGAATATTATGAGCAAAAATACAAAAGAGATTACTATGATGTGATAATAGGGGGTGACAGAATCAGCGAATTTACAAATATATATGAAAGGATAGATGAAATAAAGCGTTGTACTGGAGTTAAAGATATTGAAATGGTACGACCAATCGTAGACAAACAATCTAAAAAAACAAAATTGATAATCAGAGTTAAAGAGCTACCAGATTACAAAGCGCTTAACAAAAACTGGTCCTTAGACTCATTCAAATCAGGAGTTAAAGTGTATCGATCTGTACCGAATCTAAAAGTAGTCGTTTTAAATGTAACAAGAAAATTTAAAACAAGCAAAGATAATATCGAAATAACTGGTCTCGAAAATAAATACGGACTTAACAAGATTCGTAGGCTACATAACCACAAAAAGCAGCCATGTAATAAACTAATCGCGAATTGTAAAGGATTTAGTGATTATATCGATGTGCTCAGAAATGGCATTTTTATTGGTAGCAAAAAACATGTTGTTATCCCAAATATTGTTAATTACAAAATATGTTCAAATTGTGGAAGTCTGAAACACCAACAAAAAGACTGTCTCAAAGATCAACGTTGTTTAAAGTGTGCAGAATTTGGTCATAAAACTAAAAATTGTAAATCCAGATTTAATAAATGTGTCAACTGCTTAGGTTCCCACAAATGTTTTACTGACACCTGCGAAGAATTTTCAAAAAAAAAACTATATATTAATCGTTTTGTTATAAAAATACTGATTGGCGAAAACTTTATCGAAAATACTAACGAAATATTATTTAATACAAAAGAATTAAATCAGGAAAATTTATTCTGTTCAAAAACAAGCGAGACCCACCTAAATGAAATAATCGAATCAATTTTTACAACGAAAATAAATAATACTCAATCGAGAATAGGAACCATAGAACAAATATTCATTAATCAATCATCATCTATTCTTGAGCTTAAAGAAGCTTTAAATTCATTTAGAATAAATGAAATTGAAAACATCAAAGCAAATATTAACTCAACTAATGAATATCTGGCAGAAATTTATACAAAATCAATCAATTACAACGATGAAATTCAAAAGACATTGGTCAATATTGTGAAATACCTCAAGTTACCCGAAACTTAGACGAATCGTCCTAATTTAAAAACTATTTTTGATTTTTATTTTTTGGCTGTGTTTTTTTTATTTACTTTTTTTCTTCACTGATTGAAAAACAATTATTAATTGTGGACAACGCCACCTTATTTGACGGGGCGTTGATTAAGTGGTCGAAAATCGGCCTTAGCATTAGAATAAATAAATAAATAAATAAATAAATAAATAATGCACAGAAGCAAATTAATTTAGATGGTACAAATTTTGTATTAAGTGTTACAATTTAAAGAAATGATTTTTAAAGTAAAGAAAAAAAGTTATTCAAGTACCAAAATTCACATCCACTTTAGTTATTTATTTATTGAATAGAATTAACCTCCAAATTTGGAAGAGTAAATATTAAAATTATAAGTAAATTAAATTAAAGTAGCGTTTCGAAGGCAACAAGCTTTACTTATGATTTTTACCCTCCTAAAATTAAATGTTATCTAATAATCTTCTAAATTCTAAAGACAATTTTCAAAGAACTTCCTTCAAAGAGGATTTTTAATGACGCCGCACATTTTTTTATAAAAGTTTCCTATTTCATTAAAATAACTCTTACAAAAAAAAGATAGTAAACTTTTTAAAAGTGGCATTTTGAATTGTCTTTTAAAGAGCCTCCCAAGATAATCTAAAAAATCTTTAAAATAAGACTGACTGGAGGTGGGTTCTTAGATTCCTACTAGGCAACTAATACTATGAAATATTATCTAAGTGTAGTAAGCTTTGATTTTTTATTTGAAAATCTTATCTTAGACATAACCAAATACAATAAATGAATTTTTTTGTTTTTTGTTCGGAAAAAATTTAGGCTTTATAGTAAGAAAATTTATAAACAGTATACATATGTATTAATAAAAGAACTCACTAAAATATTCGTATCGTTCAATATATCCATCTTTATCATCCCAATCGTTGCACTCAATTTTAAATAAAGTGCTAGCCGAAATACCACTTAATGGTGTTATTTGACAAGTTCCATTTTGAGGTGCACTATTAACTGCTAAAATTAATGATCCTGACCCAAGCGATATGCCTGTTCTAATAGAAACTGTTTTGACAACAAATTCTACTTTAAATTGATCGTTAGGATTATTTTGAAAAAGACTTTTAAATATGGTCAATTCATTTGATTTGGAACCTTAAAAGTGTAAATTTATGAAAATATATTTTTAATTTGAAGTATCATAATGATTTTACCTGTTCCTACAGAAACTTGATCTCTGAATTCGTAAAGAATCCATTTTTCTTGAAGTTCTTTTTCTAATAAAATCCATTTTTTATATATTCTAAATTCATATTCAAAGCTTTTTATTAAATCACATCCACTATCACAGCTTCCGACAATCATCAACTGAGAACTTGGATTCACTAGAAGATAGTCTTCGTAAGGAGTACAATCTTTGGTAAATTTACATCTTAAATTTCAAAATAATAAATTTCAAAATGCAAACTTAGCACTTTTTATTATTAAAAAAATTCAGGAAATATCTGAAATACTTGACATATTTAAGAACCATTCAAAAACAGCTACAGTTTTTTGTTCCGAAACATTTTTTCGGAAAAGTTTCTAAACAGATTTTTACTTATTAAAGTTATGATCTTATTTTAGAAATGTACTGTATAAAGTATTTTTTAGTAAATGCGAGACTGGTCAATTATCTGATCCAACGATCATATATTTTACTCCTAAAAAATTTTGTAAAAAATATTTTGAATAAAAATGATTAAATTTTTTATTATTCATCAACTTAACTCAAATCTTAAAATGAAAATATTTAAAAAAATGATTTAAGATTTAAAAATTTGGATTTTTTTTCTGATTTATTTTATGTTTTAGCGCTAAAAAAATAAAAAGTAATCACAGTCTTATGATTAAAATATATTTTTGCCATTTTTAATAAAGTTTATGATCAAGAATTTAAAAAAATTTTAGATCATATTTTTTACCAAGATTTTTTAAGGAGTAAAATATATGATTGTTGGTTCAGGTTCTTGACCAGTCCCCCCAAAAAGAAAATTAGAAAAGGAAAATAACAACTCCTGAACAGTGCAGATGCAAGTCAGAAATTCTATGTAGTGCTACGTAACCAAGGCTTAGGGCTAGTATGTAAAAATCGGGTCAAAAAAAATCTGGTGTCTAAAAATCGGGTCAAAAAAAATCATGGTATAAAAAAATCGGGTATTTAAAAATCGGATGTATAAAATAATCTGGTATTTAAAAATCGGGTGGAAAAAAAAATCGGGTCAAAAATAATCTGGTGTGAAATTATCTTGTCAAAAAATGATAATTAGATTCTTCCTAAAATCAAAAAAAAAATATCAATCACTTAAATTAATTTAAAACTCATCCTAATTACTTTTGAAGACTATAACTCTCGGCATTAATTAAAAACTTGATTTAATAAATGAATTAAATTTTATTTCCTGCTAATATTAAATATAAAAACCTTTTTTTTCTTAACAATTATACTTTAAAACGGTAATTTAAATTAAAAATTATAAAATTAAAATGGAATTTGAATATTTGGACAATGAAAAAACATCAAGTGTATACAACAGTGTCCGATTTAAGATCGGATTTAAGAACGCAAACGGATCATTTCTCTGGAGATGTTGTACATGTAATAAAATAACATTTACTACACTCAACGATCGTATTATAAGAGAGCCATTAGGGAAATCTCACTCATCTAAATGTCTTGTTTTACTTCCCTCATATATTGAAGTGATCAAAGAGTACGAAGATTTAAAATTTTTAGCTAGAACTAAAGAATATTTTAATTTCTCGCAGCTTTATCGAGACAAATTAGCAAATTTGCAGTCAAAATTCGACCCGAGAGAAGTTGCAGACAAATGGCCTTCATTCCAAGCAGCGAAAAGTTGTTGTTCATCAATTCGCAGAGCAAGAAACCCCGATAAAACAACCGCAACTACAACTAACGATTTAGTCTTGACAAACAAGCAAAGTTTTATAAATATAAATAACAAAGAAGAAATATTTTTGCGTTATGATAATAACAATACAAGTGGCAACCGAATTTTGATATTTTTTTCTGATACCGGACTCGAAATTATGGAAAAAGCAAGCGAATATCACCTCGACGGAACATTTAAGTTCTGTCCGTCGATCTTCAAACAGATTTTAAGCTTACATTGTACTTTTAAAAACTTCATATTTCCATGCGCATACATTTTTCTGGAGTCAAAAGAAGCAAATGCGTATATCGAAGCCTTAGAACATATTCGAAATATAGCTTACAATACAAATTTAAAAAGAATATTAACCGATTTCGAAGCTTCCTTATTAATTAGTATCAATACTGTATTCAAAGAAGCCGAAATCAAGGGATGTTGGTTTCATTTCTGCCAAGCCCTCAAAAAAAATTTGTTTTTACTCGGTCTAAAAAAGCGCTACATCAATGATTGGAATTTCCGTTTTTGGGTTCGTAGATTTTCAGCATTGCCTCTTTTACCAATTGACCAATTAAAAACTGCATTCGAAATAATTATTCAAGAAATTCCATCTAAATCTAAAACCAATTTTAAAGTATGTTTATCCCGAAAGATCAATGTTCAGTGTAAACATGGTTCAAGTTGTAAATCAAGTTGGAAGCAGTGACTGTGGCTTATTTTGTATAGCCTACGCCTATGATTTATCTTTAAAAATCGACCCATCGAATCTTAAATATGATCAAGAATTTATGCGTTATAATTTTAATTTGTTTCTTAAAACCTCTTTTCTTTTAAATTTTAAATCCGAGAGTTTGTCTTTAGGTAATCGAAAAATAAAATTTTTATCTATTTGATTTATTTCTGTCACTACCATACTTTCTTTTTTTTTATCATAATTATTTTTTTAACAAATAAAATATTCTAAACAATTTTATTGGCTTTCTCTTTATTATAATAAGACCCGATTTTTACACACCAGATTTTTTTATACTACGATTTTTTTTACCCATGATTTTTTTTTACACCCGATTTTTACACACCAGATTATTTTTTACATCCGATTTTTTTTGACCCGATTTTTTTTGACCCGATTTTTAGACACCAGATTTTTTTTGACCCGATTTTTACATACTCAATCCAAGGCTTATACCTGATTCTCTTTAAAAATATGGATCGTTCTAAATTTTGTTTGATCTTTATTTTTTTTATTGGTAGTGCCCAAAGTCATTCATTTTAGTATCTTTAAATTTAATTCATCTAATTTTGGGAAGAATAGAAAGGTTCAAAACAGCCAAAGTTTAAAATAATGTTTATAATTTGGGGAACCTGACAAATCAATTTTTACAATAAATAAAGAAAGTTTTTGATGAGATTATATGGTAGCTTTATAAGGTAAAAACCTAAGTAATCCTAGAGCACTATAGACTCCATGTAGCGCCGGTCATGAATAAAAAAGAAATAGATCAGCCCTGAAATTTCACATATTTACCTTGAACTTGCAAAATTTATAAAGTTTAAAATAAAGTTTTTTTTTTTTACTTGATGGTTATGATTGGTACAATATTATAAGAATCAATTTCTATAAAAACATTTTGATTGTATTCTTTAGACAAATATGTAGTTGACGCAGTAAACATATACCTTCTATTAAATCCAAACGATAAGCCTCTAGCAGTTATATTCAATAAATTTCCATTATTTCTAAAAAAGTATGAATCAAGTGAATCAAAGCATGATATACTAGAAAAATTCCTAGTGTAGTTAAACTTAATCGATTCCAAATCGATAAACTTATTTAGTGAAATCAATGGACTTTTGATAATAATACCATCTTCAATAATTGAACAATAAAATTTGAACTTTAAATTTTTAACTGAGAAATAAGAATCCAAATCATAAGAGTAAATTGTTGGATCAAGAATTATATTTTGATCCAAACCGCGCCTTATGTTAGTCATACCACCAGGAAAAAGTTGTACCACTATACCAGATGGAACTATTTTGACATAATGATCAACATCAATTTGAAATGCAGCTAAATCACTATTAGTATCAAACATTTGGACTTTGTACACAAATTTATACAAACCATAGCTTAGTGAATTTGATGGAATGACTAGCTCAGTAAAACTAGATGTTGGATTTGAGGTTATACTTATTTCCCTAATTATTCTACCATTCGATTCCCTAATTGAAAACAATGACCATTTTCTTAAATTTTTAAATGATTTTTTACAATTGACTTTAGTTATGCCAATTATAGAAAATCGTTTAGATCTTTGTATTATTCTGGGTTGATAAAATAAGGAGCTTCTATTTTCTATATCGACTCGTGGTCGATTACAATCTTCAGTTGAAGCAGTAACACTAGTTATTACAGTGAGAGTAGAATATTCGTTTTTAAAATAAATTTCATAATTTATGAGACCGATTCGTGTCATTTGTGCTGAAAAACTCAATGTTTTATTTTGAGTTTGATATTTCTCTTTAAAAGGTATATAGGGATAATAGCTTGTGCATGTTTCTTCATTAGTTCCAATGGTGAATAATAAGTTATTAAAATTATTTGAATCCTCGACTACAAGTGCACATGATGGCTCTCCTAAAGAGTCAAATGTATAATTAAAATTTCTGATATCTCCTCTTTTAGACACTGATAAATCAGTTATTGGAATTATATCTTTAATGCTAGAAACTGGTGTTATAATTGCTTTGTAAACTTTTTGAAATAACTCATTTGATACAGTAATAAATATTTCATTTACCTGAATAAAAATTAAAAAGTCAATAAGTTTTATCTTAATAAAGGATGGATTGTATCATTTTCAATATTCAAAAAGTGACTAGTATACATTATCATTTTAAAGTTTATTCTTAACACTAGAAATACAAGCAAAATGGCCGCAATTCTTAAATTCATTTTTTTCACTGTAAAAAAATATAAACATAGCAATTTTATATTTTTTAATAAAGTTTTAGTTAATAGAATTGACTTAAACAGTATGTCTAGAAAATCTAGAACAAGTCTGTTTTTTATTTTGATTTTCTAATTTATTCCTGTCGTTAATTTTTTCAAAGAAGAAATCAAAGTAAAATTTTTAGTCGTTTTAGGTCTTGGTTCTTTTTTCAGACCTTTTTTTGTCTTTTTTGGGAATTTTTTGGGAATTTTTTGGGAATTTTTTGGGAATTTTTTGGTAATCTTAACTAAATAAGGTGTAATGATAGGTAAATTGTATTATTTTTTGGCATGCTTGGTCTCAAATTAAAGGTAACTAAGTTTTTCATTAAATTCCGGGGGAAATTTTTTTGTAGCATCCGATCAATTTTTTCAATCAAGTTTAAAAAAAAAATCTCTTGACCATTTTTTGGTATGTCTTTTAGTTTGTTATTTCGGTCATCAAAATAATATAATTCAGAAAGTTTTTTTGAATTTTTATTTTTTCTAAAGTCGAAAAAATCCCAAAAAATGATAAGTAGGAAAAAAATTCAAGAAAATCCAGAAAAAATTACTTTAGTCATTTTCAGAGCAAAAAAATGGTCAAGAGAATTTTTTTTTAAACTTGATTGAAAAAATTGATCGGATGCTACAAAAAAATTTCCCCCGGAATTTAATGAAAAACTTAGTTACCTTTAATTTGAGACCAAGCTTGCCAAAAAATTCCCAAAAAAGACAAAAAATGGTCTAAAAAAGAACCAAGACCTAAAACGACTAAAAATTTTACTCTGAAAATTTTATTTTCTAGACATACTGTATAGCAAAATGAAAATTGGTAAATTTTTTTTCCGGAAAAAGATTAGTAAAAATATAGTTTAATGTATAATAAAAAACATTTAATTAGTTGGAAAATGAACGACGACTCCGCATTTTTCGGTTGAAAAAGGATTCGTATTATTTTTAATTTTGAGTACGGTAACTTAATTATAAACTTTTAACACATAATTGTTAAAATATGCTTCAAAATATGGACAAAAGATTAGATTAATATCTTCATTTTTTTAAGTTACAGCTCTTTAAAAAGTAAAAGCGTTCATTTTGACCGCCTGATGCTTCTAGTGCTAAGCATTTATGAATCTATATTTTTATTCTTAAAGAGTTGTATTTTAAACGATGTAAAGCTCAAAAAAATATCAGTTATGCACAAAAAAATGGATCATTTGCATTCAAAGTTTGTATACCTTTTTTGTATACAACTGATATAATTTTGAGCTCTATATCTTTATTCTACTATGTATTGATAAATGCTAAAGAATATACTTTGAAATGATATGGTATAATAGTGACATTTCAGACATTGCAAATGGCAAATTTGTTCTGTAAAAGATAATTCTGAAAGTCAATATGAAAGAGAATTTCGGTAAAAGAAACAGAAAAACAACGTAAGTTTTTAAATTTTTGATTGAGAATCTTGTTACAAATAATTTTAATCATATCTTATTGAATTTCAGTGTGCCGTTAAGTAACGGCTAAAAAATTGAAATTTTTATTTAAAAGTATACATTTTCATTTTTTAATA
>NTPY01000526.1:644584-656350 GCA_002922825.1 Brachionus calyciflorus | reverse complement strand
ATTCTATTTTATAGTGATTTGTCATAGGAATATATAATAATTAAGGAGGAACGTTAGTCTTTTTAATACTAATTAATAAATTAATTAGCTTGTTTTATATTTAAAATCATGAGAAAATTTTAATTTATTTTTTTTAACTGTTAAACAATGATTTTATTTATTATTTTTTAAAATAAATTTTCATTGGGTCAATTTTGACCCGACTTGGACTTTAATGTTGTTAAAAAATTAAAAAAATATATTGGTTCAAAATTGACCCACTTTGGTCTTTTATGATTGTAAATTAGCTTTGGACGGATAAGAGTTAAAGAATGAATTTTTTGATACGATTTAATAGACGAATTTTTTTTCTGCACTTCTGTTGGCTCATAGTATATTTTTTTAATTTTTCGTTTATTTTTTTTGTTTTAGAAAAAAACCTGATAGTGTAGCAACTTGTTATGTTGAATAAATTAAAATATTAAGATTTATTGAAATAAAAATTCAAATTAACTTTAGACTTCAGTTTGTTTTTTTATTTTTTCTAAAATGAAGCGAAATCGATTTTTAATTTTAATGTTTATATTGTTATTAATAATTCAAGAATGGCTCGAATTGAACAAACAAAACCTCAAACTTAAAAGACCTATAATTTATACCGAACAAAGTATTTATTTTTCGAATCAATTAAATAATAGCCTATTACCCAAATGTGACACCTATCCGAAAAATTTGATCGGTAATAAAACTAATATATTTAAAAATGTCTCAGATCTCATTATTCCTTTTTCAACTAATTTAAACAGCAATCTGACTGAAGAGGCTTTAAAATTTTTTAGTAATATTGACTCAGGTGGACAATATGAGCCAAAGCACTGCCTAGCGAACAGTCGAGTTGGTATAATAGTACCTTATAGAGATCGTGAAGAAAATCTTAAAATATTTTTGTACCATATGCATCCTTTATTACAAAGACAAGAAATAAAATATACAATATTTGTTGTGGAACAAATTAACAGTGATAAATTCAATAAAGGTAAATTAATGAATTCGGCTTTTTTAGAAGTTATTAATAAAACGAAAGATTTCGATTGTGTTGTCTTTCATGATATTGATTTATTGCCAACAGGTAGCTAAAATCAAAATTTTTTTTTTGAAATATAAAAATAGTTTTTAAATTTAGTAAATAAAAGATGATTTGAATTTGTATAGTTGTCCAGAAAAACGACCAAAACATCTTTCAATTTTGGTTGGTAAAACCGATTGGAGAAAATATTATCCAATTTTAGTCGGCGGAGTTTTGATATTTCGATTGGAGAATTTTATCAAAATAAATGGATACTCGAATCGTTTTTGGGGTTGGGGTAAGTGAACATAGGCGAAACTATGATAATTATAAATGGAAATTTGTTTATTTTAGTTTTAAAAAAAAATATTAAATTAAGGTGCGGAGGATGATGATATGTATAATAGACTACAAAATTCAGGTGTTGGTTTTGATCGACCCGTAAATAATACTGTCTATGAAATGCTTGATCATAAACCTTGGCAGAAAAATACAAATAGAGTCAAAGTTTTAAAAGAAGGTCTTGCTAAATTCCGCGAAGAAGGATTAAATACTATCGATTATAAGCTTAAAGGTATTATAAAATATCCATTATTTACTCATGTTTTAATGGATATTGGCCAAGAAAATGATACAAATAAAGTTTAATGAAGATTAATTTTTATTCTTTCTTTTCTTTTTTAAAAAATTACTCTTGATTTTTTAAGTGTATTTTTTACACTCTAAAATGTAACATACCGACCATATCAGAGTTCGTTACCCGAAAAAATGACATAAGTCAAACACGGCTCGAGTCGCGACTTGAGTGTTTTAAAAGAAGCTAATTTTAGCTAAATAAAAACGAAATTTTTAAAAATTGTACCAATCCCATTTTTTAAAGGCGAAAGGTCTATGAATTCATTCAAGTAATAAAATCAAAGTATAAAAATCTGGGAGCCAATCGTTTCATAGCAATTTTTTTCATAGCAAACTTTTCATAGCATATTTTTTCATTTTTAGGTCTTTTCATCGCAGTTTTTTCATAGCAATCTTCTCAACGCAACTCTTTTCATAGCAATTTTTTCATAGCTAGCTTTTTTAAATATTTTTTTCATACAACAACAACTTTAATACTCAGAGTTCAATTGATTCCTGGCGATGAGTATAATAGGAAGAAAGAAAGTTGGAAAAGGACGAAAAAATATTAAAAAGTTTAATTGAATATCAAAGAGACAATTTCATGAATTGTTTAGATAATTTAAATTAATTAGTTTTTTTCTAATTAAAAGTTTTTTACATCAAATTAACTTTATTTTATTCAATGTCAATTTATATATTTATCAGTCACAATAAATTTTTACTATTTATATCTTTGTTATAATTTGATATGAACAATTATGCTATGAAAAACCTGCGATGAATAAAGCATGCGATGAAAAATTTGCGATGAAACTTGCTATGAAAAAAAATAAATGAAATAATCGCGATGAAAAAATATGCTATGAAAAATGTGCTATGAAATAAATTGCTATGAAACGACCCAGTGCCAAAAATCTGAAATCCTAGTTTTGTACCATGGTATAACAATCGAGTGATTACGGTAGTAAGATTGGTTAACTAATTATATTCTGACTAAAAACTAACAAAAACTCCCATCCCAGTAATCTTAATTAGATGTAACTGGTGAGCCATAGTTTTAATATGATAGAAATACGGAAGATGAAATTGTGCACATTTACAACAGAGTGTTGTTCATAAAAAAATATTTTTGAATTTATTATACGATTTAGACAGCCTAAAATATGCATCTGACTATTCCGACTTTATGTCATTTTTCAATATATTTATAAATTTCTCGTTTTCTGAGGTTTTTACTAGGGTTGTTAAAAGTGAAAAATATTGTGTTTTAAAGTTTCAAAATTTTTTTTAAACGAAATTTTTTATTAGAATTATGAAAGTGAAACCTTTTCAAAAATTTAAATAAGTTTGTTAGATTAAAACAGTTGATTTTTTGAATGATGAAAAATTACTCGAATAGTCAGATGTATATTCAAGGCTGCTTAAACCATATTATAAATTCAAAAACATAATATTTTTTTTTAAGAAAAACACATACTCTGATATAAATGAGCAAAATTTAATCATCCCTATTCTTATGATATTTTGTGAGGAACGAGCTAATAACCAGATGTGTATAAATAGAAAAAAATCAAATACTGAGTGATTTTGCTGGGACTGTACTAGACGAAACTAAAGAATTTGATTGGGTAAAAAAATATTAGCATGCGTTAAGAAAATGAAACCTAATTATTTCATAAATTAAAAAAAATGTACAAAATAACGTGTCGTTACTCGCAAAATAAAAGCCTTGCTTCTCTAGTTTTAAAGTTAAAATCTTCCCCAAGCATTATGATTCATTCATTAATTTTTAGAAAAAAGAAAATTCATTTTTAAATAAATAATTCAAACATTTTATTTTCTATATTTTTACGAAATAAAAATAAATAATTTTGGTTATAGAAATTTACATTAAAAAATTCTGTATATAATCTTCTCTAAGTAAGTATTCCATATAATTAATCAATTGTTTTTTATGATACAATTTATCGATCCGCGAA
This sequence comes from Brachionus calyciflorus, assembly GCA_002922825.1. Lineage (NCBI taxonomy): Eukaryota > Metazoa > Rotifera > Eurotatoria > Ploima > Brachionidae > Brachionus > Brachionus calyciflorus. The sequence goes on along the minus strand of NTPY01000526.1, from coordinate 652,708 downwards.
CAAACAGCATAACGCCTACACGATAGTCGATTAGACTCAAGAAACTTGTGCAAAATTCGATCTGTAATTTCTGCTTTCTTTTCATTGAAATCTCTTAAATCAATTTTATCGATACAAGGTGTTGATACTTCGCTACTTTTCTTTTGTCGAATATAACTCCTAAAGCTTAAAAAACTTCGCTTTGATTCAGTTTTTTTTATTGGTTTAAGCATTAAATTTTGATCAACTTTAGTCTCTTTTAGGTTAATTGCTTCTTCTATAATGTCTTGATTTTTAATACGATTCAAATTGGCGAATGACTCCTTGAGACTAATATTATTCGAATAACGCGCAAAGCATGAGTGCGATCGATTTTGCTTGAGTATATCATTTGAATCAAGAGTCTCAAGTTCACTAAATGAACCTATTGATTGTGTAGATGAAGACATAATTCGAATATTATTCGAACATTTACTATCTAATTTTTTTCGCCTAAAAAATGATTTTTTAGAGAAATTATTGACTTTTTTATAATGACTAAAATTTTGATTGTTTATCCAATCGAGGCTTACCGATCGACCATAAAAAGTCGAGTGTGATGTTTTTTTAAAATTTTTTCCACTACGACAAGATTGAAATGTTGTTAAGTATTTTAAAAATTTTATAATTGAGAATTGAGTAAAAGAACAAGAATTTCTTTTCTTTACATTTTTACATGATTTCTTTGTCGAACAAAAACAATATGTTCGATCTTGAGCTAAATTTGGTTCACTTGAGGATTTTTTCAGGGTTTGTCTTAACTTTGGTTCATGAGGTTTTTCAAAATTAATTTTCTGATTCGATTTCGAATCGTCTTTAATGATTTTATCACTGAGTAAGTCTCGATTAAGTGTAGTTCGTGAATTAAAATAGTTCAAACTCGGTATTAGGTTGGTGGTGCTAATTTGTTTGACATTCATAAACGATGGATCATTTTTAATAAAATTCGAATCGTTTTTTTTTCGTTGTGTATCAAAACTAGCACTTCGAATAACATTTACAAGAGGAACAAGTTCATCAATTTCAAAAGACATGTCCAATCTGTTTTGTCGTTATTATAAAATTTTCCTATCATCTAGCTTAATCATAAATCATTTAGAACTTCTATTTTGGTTTTTGGTAAACATTTTTTCCTCTAAACAAAAAAGATAAAAACTTATAAATTTTAAAATATCAAAAAAAAAGCTTATTTGCAATTAGATAAAACGTTGATTGTAATAATAGAAAATCTATGTAAAAAGTGGATGGATTTCAGTAATTTCCAAATGTACATATTTATTATTTTTTAAAGACAGATCTTCTAAATTTACTTAAAGGTAAAATAATTTCAGTGAAATTTTTATGCAGTTATTTATACAATAAAAAAGGGGGTCTTGCCGGTTATGTGACTTCAGGATGATGCTGGTTAGGTGACTCTTAGGAGTCAAATAATTTGAAGTCACCTAATATGTGAGTCTTAAAAAATCTAAAATTTTTTTTTTAAAATTTATGTGACTTAATAAAAAATTTTCTAAAAAAAAGTGACTTCAAAAATTCATTTAATGTTTAAATATGTGACTTGAAGTCACCAAACCGGCATCGTTATGGAGTCACGAAATTAGGTGACTTCGGAGTCACATAATCGACAAGACCTAAAAAAGGTTTAGTGATATAAAACTTCCCACAAGTCGAATTTAATGCTGGTTCATCAATCGGAAGCTATTTTCCTTTTAAGGATAAAATGAAAGAGACTAAAGGGCAATGTGATTGGTGTGATGCGAGTTATATTGGAAAATCGAAAGAGTTTTAGACCATCGAAGAATTCAAAACAAGCTTTTCATCATCCTTTTTTCGAAAATGTTTGTCAAAATATTAATTACGTTTGGATTAGGATAATTTGACAGGGTCGATAAAAGCATGAAGCTACAAGTCAAAAAATTACTTGATTATTTAAAAGAAAAAAAAACAAACGCTTAACAAGTAGCTGGGCGCACAATCTAAGTATGATATAAGAGCAATCATAGTAAAGACGTGCCAACAGTTTAGAATTTCGATAATTCAACTTTAGAAAGTGGGAAATTTTTGGTTGATAATATTTTAAGAGTTGATAGTAAATGATTAAAAAAGTGAATAACGAATTTAAAAGCCTTTTGATTGAAAAATATTCACAATATTTGACGGTTAACTCGAACTTGAAGATTAGTTCGAACCTCATGCTAAATTTTTTTTTGGAAAACTACTATATTTTATTAAAAAAAATATACGGATAACTTGAACTCGAGAATCTTGAGAAAAAAATTCTATTTATTAATAAGCCTAACTAAAAATCAACCAATTATTATAAGTAAACTAAATTAGATTTTTTGTGATTTTAACTTTGATGACAACAATTGAACTGATCAAATGACCAGAATCGGTCTCCTGGGATAATTTTACAATTTTACACTATTTAAATATTAATAACTTTTTCATTTTGAATTTTTTTTTAATAATAAGCAATATGACTAGCGCTATTGTAAAGATAAATTTTTATAAAATAAATTTATAAATTTTTTTATTAAGTGTTTTAAGAGATTGATACTATCAATTCATTCAAACACTTATTTTGATGAAAAATTCTTCAATATCTCACTCAAATTTTATTATAGGAAGTAAAAATTTTAGATTATATACTTAATTTTAACCTTAAAATAAATTTTATCTCTTCTAAATGTGTTTATTAAGAAAAAATTACCCTATTATATTTCCTGACAATTTAATAAAAATAAAAATTCAGAAAAAATTTCAAATTTTATATTGGATAATAAAATTTTAATATTAAAAACTTTTTTTATTTTCTTTCCCTTTTTTAATGATAGATATCCGCTTTGGTTATTAAAAAAAAAAATTTTGGAACAATTTAGATAAACTTGTTTTTTTCATTTATTTTTAGAGAAATGGAGTAACAGCATTTGATGATTGATTTATTATAAAAGAAAACATACTTAAAGAAAAATAGAAGCTAAGGGTGTTAGACTAAGAATCAATTTTTAAGAATAAAAGCTTGAATGAAAAATGTAAATTAAATTCAAGTAATTTATCTAAAAAGTTGAGAGTGCTTTTTACATTTTTGAACAACAGCAAAAAAAAGCTTTCTTGCAATAATTATCCGTTTTCGCTTAAGGCAAACAAAATGTGAAAGAATAATCTATTTATTTTTATTAGCTTCTAAAATGATTTATTTTTCTTCTTCTTAAAACAAATTGTTTTAATCGAGAAAACTTTTTCCTTTTTTGATTTATAATCAAAAAATTCGAAATTTAATGCTGCACATAGATAATTGATATAACGCTAAAGAGAACAGATTTTTAATTTTTTCTATCTTTTTTTTAAGGCAAGTCATAGAATGAGACTTTGCTCTCTCTCGCTATAACAGGCAAAATGGTAGATTTTTTGGTCAACTTTAATCGATTTCTCACATCAAGATGTCTTAAAAAGTGCAAATAATTTTTTCGTTTTTCTTCACACTTAAAGAGGTGGCCGTATTGCTGCAGCGCGACGTAATATTACGAAATATTAGTTCTCATTACGTTCAGTTAAGAAAAATTTATGATTATGTAATTTTGCGTAATAATGCGTCATATTAGGTAAAATCACGTATTTTTACGCGATGTTACTTGATGTTACGGTCCCTGGATACGGATTGTTACATAAAATTACATCATAGCAAAGTTATAAAATCATTATTCTTTATTTAAAATTTTAAAAGTTTTCATCATTCTTGATAATCAACTCCGTAACAATGAGTAACTAAAAGTCTCTTTTCGTAAATGCCATAATATATGGTTACAAATTATCTGAGACTCTATGTCACGTCACTGAAGGAAATACGGCGTAAATCGATTTATATTATCCGTAGCGGGTATTTTTTCCCCGGTCAAAATTTTCCGGTGCAAAATTAATTAAAGACATATTTATTATTTTGTGACCTTTTAAACTAATAAAAAAAATTAAAAATATAATTAATAATGTTTTGAATATTTATAAAAAATTATAAATTAGATAATCATCTATTGATAAAAAAAAAAATTTTTGTTGACTAATTTTGGTTAACCAAATTTTTTATAACCAAAATTGGCAGACTTTGTCGACTAAATTTTTAAAAGAAAACCTCACTAATTTTCTTTATGCTTCTTTTCATAGATCAGATGCAACTATACAAAATGCTTTTTTAAAAAAAATTTTTGAAAATTAAAAATTAATTGGAATTTGTGCCTATCTTGTACCCAAAATAAAGCGAAAACTTGTCGCCACATTAATCAGTTTTATCAAGAAAAAATCTTTTTACCACAATTTTTTTCATTTGAAAATTAACTTCTAGGAAGAAAATTAATAAAATTTTGAGGAATAATATTAAAATTGAAAATTAAACCTTCAAAAAGCCAAATTTTAAAACATCTTTTGCGGTGGCCGCCTTTGTGTACCTGAAGAACTCGAATTTAATTTTAAAAAATCTTCAAATAAAAATTGTGTTTTGAAGCTTTTCAGATTTTCTTTTTTATTAATCAATAATATCTTATAAGCACAAAAAAATTGTGGTGAGCAGTAATTTGTATTTATAAGTATCATTATTGTGGGTAACAGTGATTCTTTTGTGGGTAAACAATTAACTCTTGGAATTTCTTGAAATTTTTTATTGAGAAATAGAACTTGATATTTATTAATCAAGATCGTAATATGGTTTTTCCCAAAAACACGATAAAAAATAAACCTAGGAATCTCATCATAAATAAATTAAAACATTTTTATTAGGAATCATTTTGGAATCGAAAATTTTTGAATAAATTAAAAAAAATCTTCAATTTTATTAACATTTTTGTTGATTATAATATGGTATTAATCAAACGAGATTTGATGGCAAAACGATGAAGAAATCTTTAAAAATTTTACTAGTTTCTTTTAATCAAAAAATATCTCGGTTAAAAAAAAATAAAAGGTCATGGAATATGCCAAGTGACTTTAATTCTTATAAAAAAAAATAAGCGAGCGTTATCTTTTAGTTCTATAAGTAGAATTTTTTTTATTAATTTCAGAGATCAAATTAAGATGAAAATAAATTCATTTTTTAATAAATTTTTAAAATTTGATACTTTTTTTTTATAGAAATTTGGAAAATGAGATCAAAGATAAAAATGAAAAAATTTAAACATAAAAAAAAACAACCAAATGATTAATAGAAAAATTTAAATTTCTATAACATTTAAGTTTTTTAAAATAAATGTTTTATAAAATTAATTTGAAAAAAAAAAAACTAAATTAATAATGCTTTGATTCGAAATAAATCCTTCAATTTATTAGATCTAAAATAAAAAATATTCTTTTATTTAAGTAAATTCTATTTGAACAAACAATATAATTTAATTTTTCTTTTGGGTTCCACTCTTAAAGTAAGCATCAAAATCCAAATAAGAAAATAATTTAATTTATTCATTTGAAATCAATCGAACGAAAGAACGAGCATTCAAGTTCTTGTATATATTTTTTGATAATAAATTATTAATTAAGTTAAAATTTCATCATAAAAATAATTGGATCCTTGACAAACAAATGAAATTTTAAAAAATTCCAATTATTTTTTTCTGAAGTAAGAAAAAAAAAAGCTAAAAATATTTTGTAAAAATAGCAAAACTTGAAAAGGAATTAGCTAATTTACATACAATCACATTTAAATTAGAAAAATCAAGAAAAAAAAATACAAAAAAAAAAGATTCTTGTGATCCTACTACCTTGAAAATCTAATAAAATTTTTATTACATATTTCTTATTACCATGTGATTCATGAAATTTAAATAAATCAAATATTTCTTGGTTTAATGCGTCTAATATTATTAATTTTTGTTTCTATTTTAAGCTTTGATTTTTTGAGATTGATTTTGATTATTTATTGATGCTTATAATGCATCTTTGTTGTTTTTTTTTGTTTGGGAAATTTCGAGTAGGTTACAATAAAAATAATTATAGTATTTTATATGGAAAAATTCAATCTAAAAAAAATATGATTTTTCATTAAATAATTAAAAATTTCAGTAAATTATCTTTTAAAATGCAAGAAAAAACAACAACAGTGATACTAATATCACTTGTTTTTCAATTTTTTTAAAGATTTTGTATAATTCCGCAAAATATCTAAATTAACTAAAAATCATGAAAAATTTATACCGTAAAGTTCCAAATAGAAGAAACACCTATTAGAAGAAACAGCTTCTTCTATTTGGAACTTGCAATTTAAAATAATCAATATATATTTTATAAAAAAATTAAATTAAGAAAAAAACAACGAAATCCAAAAAGAAGAAACATTTTTTTAATTTATAATTTATTCACAAATATTCGAGCGTTTCAAGAGGCTTGAAAAAAGAATGAGTCTTAAAGAGCCAGTCTGTGAGGAGTGTTAGGCGGAGTTTATTAATGATTTTATTTGAATTTTTTATGACCTTTCTTCTTCAATTAAATATAATTAAGGATAAATTATGTATTTTTAATCACTATTTTTATTGTATTTTCAAAATAAAAGAAACTGTTTCTTCTATTTGGAATATTAGATATTTCGAAAAAATAGCAATTTTTATTAGATAACGATCAAATCGTTGTTTCTTTTTTTGGAACTTTACGGTAATTTACTTATTAAAAAAATGCTCAAAGCTTCTACATAAACCATCATACTTTTAATTTGCTCAACAAGGTTCTAAGAATATAGAAATATATAATTAAAGAAGAGCAATCTGTTATTTTTTTATAAATCGACTTGATTAAAATTTTCGATCTAAAACCCATTTAAGAATACTTTGAAAATATTTACAATTGCATCTCTGCTCTGTACAGTAAATTTCAATTCGTCATTTCAATTCATTCAAATTATTATAACTTATGAATGGAAAGTGATAAACTTATTCTGTAAATTACTACAAAGTGTAACAATTTTTCTACACCCAAAAATACGAGTCTGCAAAATCTCTGTAACTTTGCAAAATTTGCACTTCATATAAAGTTATTTGAATTTGCATAAATTAAAATGACGAATTGAAATTTACTGTACAGAACCGCATCTCTTGATAAAATATATCCTTAATCAACTTTAAATGTCATTGAAAAATTCATCATTTCAATAATTTCCAGTTTAAAAAAAGTAGATTCGTTTCTTAGGTTCTCTTTTCGGAATTTTTTTTATATCAAAAATTAATAAAATCTTTAACAAAGAAAATTAGCTCGAATTAGAATAAAAAAAAACAAATTAATTTAGTTAAATTCGAAGATTAAAATTTTGAATTTAAAAGATTTACGAAAGAAAGTAAAATAAGTTTTTTAGAAGAGAATATTTTTCTTTTGTTAAATTCTATTGTTTTTCAAATTGATTAGCCTTAAAAAAGACGATTCAGTTTGAAGTAAATATTGTTTTGTTAAGCATAAAAATTCTATAACTTTAAATATATAAAAAAATCTGATGCGTTTTCCAAAATGAAACTTGGTAAAAATTAAACAATTACACCAAACCTCGTCATTATGGTTTTGATTCGATTAAAAAGTAATCGACGATTTCCGCTAGTTTTAGTTTCGGTAAAATAAAGAAATTTTCGATTATCAAAAATTTTTTCGAAACAAATACAGCAAAACAGTATTTTAAAATGCTCAAAAAAATCAAAAAATTTTGTCTGAAATTTTTTTCGACACTAAAAATATGAAAAAACTAAAGAAATAAAGCTTAATATGCCTTAAACTTTATTTCTTAAGCTAAAAATGATATCATTTTATTTTAATTCTTGTTTATGTTTTATTTATAAATAAATCCTACTTCAACTTTTCGAAAAAGATTTAAAGAATCTTTTTGTTAAACGTTCTTAAATTTATAAAATAACATTATAATGCACTTCTATTGAATTTGCGTCGTTGTTGAAGCTTTGACAAGACAAATGAATTGACAACGGGTACATCTAATAATAATAATAAAAAAAAATAATAATAAAAATAAGGCTATGGATAAAGGATGACTAGAAGCCAGCCTCTAACGGAGTGCAAGGATTAGTTGCACTATAGTAGCCTGTAAAATCAATTTTGTTATTTTTAAAAAAATTGTCAAGTTTGTTTTTAAAA
>NTPY01000526.1:617505-628583 GCA_002922825.1 Brachionus calyciflorus | reverse complement strand
TTCCAATTTTTTACGCGACAATCTACAAGTCGGGTCAGAAAGACCCGTCGGTCTCTTTAGTAATATTTTTTTTTTATGCGAGAAAATTAAATTTTTTTTTTTCAAAAACATAATTCTTTTATTCATTTTTATGTACTATATGGGTCTAGAAACAAAAAAGTCAAATGAAAAAATTTTAAAAAAGTTATAGTCTTTAGAATGGACAAAAAGGGTCAGAAAGACCCGACGGGCTTTCTAGTGTTAATATCAAGACCACAGCAAAGAATGTTTCAGAAATTAATTATATGATTACTGATGGAGAAGAGTTAAAAAACAGTATCTGAAAATTTATATATGTTCACATAATTTTGATTTTTAAAAATAAATTATACGTGGACAAAATATTATGTGAACACAATTTTCACTTAAACAGTGAACATAAAATGATTAGCTGATAAGTGAACATATGTTCAGATAACCGACTAGACCCCGGTATTGGTAATGGTGATGGTAATGGTAATACATTTAATACTTAATTTATAAAAGTCTCTTTAATAGTTCTTTCTTATATAAAGGTATGCCTGAAGATAAAAAATGTTCATTCCTCCATTTACTGATCTTTCTATCTATTCTTTAAATTATTAAAAAATTTGATTGTTTTTGACAGGTTTATGAACAAAAGTTTGGCCAAGTCCTCTAACATAATAAATTATTTGTGAACTACTAGGAGTCATATTGTAATTAATACCATTTTTTAAATTAATTTACTCTAAAATATTCAAAATCATTTCATCACTGTATTGTCTTTAAATTCGTCAAAAGACTCTTCCTTTTTTAGTAAAGCATGGTTCGAGAATAAGCACTGATTAATTATTTTTAACTAAAAAAATGATCAAGAATAAATGGATGATAATTACATGTACTTCATAAATAATTACTGTTTGTTGGAAAACAACAAACAGTAATTATTTATAATCGATACTCGATAATCGATACTCGCATAAATATATATTTTATACAAATTTCTGATTCTTTATATTCATAAATACCTTTATGATGTAATTATTGATTCACAGTAAAGTTCACTAAATCGAAGCAAAACGAAGATTTGTTTTTATATTTGAATTTATTTTAGAAAAATTTAAATATTTTGCAAAAAAAAAAATTAAAAAACAATAAACAAAAAAACAATAAAAAAGATTTTTAAAATAAAATATAAATAAATTTTAAAACATTACTTTAGGCTAAGAAAAAAAACTTTTTACAAACATTCAATATTTATTTTTTACATTGATAATGACAATGATCCGTATGATGAAGCAGACGATGCTGGTGATTTAATACTGTAATTATTATTTATTGGAATGTTATAAGTATTTGTACATTGATATTTATTTTGTTTTTCATTTTGATACAAGTCTTGATTATCATCATCACTTGATCTCTTTCGTTTTCCGTTTGATGTTGTATTCATTTGTAGTTGGCATTGTTGATACACAGGATATACTGGATTATTCATTCGGGTTGAATCACTATTTGGAGTCATCATTGAATTTTGTAGTACTTGATATTGTGGTGATGTTTGATTGAAAGTCGCAGGCAAAACACGACTGTAATTTGGAGTAGATGTGTACAAACTGTTAGGACATGATTGATAATATTGACTTGGATATTGTAAATTATTTGGCGAATTATTTTTAATGTAAAGATTTTCAGTGTTCGAACTTTGTACTTTATTCGAATCGATAATATGACTTGAAATTAAAATTGAATTTTCATATGAACGTTCTGAATTTTCTCTGAAACCCTTAGCAAATGGATTGTTGTCAATTTTTAGTTGAGTTATGTCCGTGTTTTGATAAGCTGTAACAGCAATGAATTGAGTTTCCATAAAAGTAAATGTTTGTACACTTTTTGAGTCATTTTCCGGGCAAACATGAATTCTCGGAATATACTTATGCATTGAATTCAATACCATATGACCATCAGTATTTGATTTATTGTTGGTAAGCTTTACTTTACCAAAAGTAATTTCATGTTTCATCCAAAAAGCGCCAGTATTTGGTGAATCTGGATGAATGTAAAGGCTTGTTTTTGTGCTTTGAGTGGTTGTTTTTGCTCCATTTGCAGCACCACATGGTACCCATTTTCCACCTTGAAATTTCCATGATCCCTCATCTACTTGTACAATATCGACAAAGACGTTGTATTTTTTCTCAGGGTCCAAACCAGTCATACAATATTGTAATGTTGGAAACATACGTCTACCTTGTTTTGTTATGATCATTTCGGTCGTGTGAGCATTAAAACGATCCCATAGACTTTTATTGCTTAATTTTACTGAAAAAGTCTGGTCGGTTGTATTTGAAATTGGGACTGTTGGAACAGATATTTTTTCAACTTTTTCCGATTTTTTAATTTTTTTAATCTTTTCTGGTTTGGTAACATTTGGTGATACACTCGAACTTGAGCACGATGATGAAAAGCTTTCTAAATTTTGTGAATTCTCTTGTGAGTTGTAATATTGAGGATAATATTGGGCTCCGTTTGAGTAATAAGAATTATCATAATTGTAAAAATAATTGTATTGATTGTATTGATAGCCATTGGTTGTATAATCATATTGGTTTGGATAATAGTATGATCCAGAATAGTTTTGATATGTTTGGTAATCGTATGAATTCGATTCTACTTTTTGGTTGGTATTTTCAATCATTTTTTTTGCTTAAGTATTTTCAGTTTTATTTTAAAATTTGCTGAAGATGCTTTTCAAAACAAAATTTTCCTGGTTTAAATATATTTTTTTTCTAAATAATAAAAAAATATTAATTGAATACAAATCAATTTTTTATTAAGAAACAAAGATAAAAGAAAATAAATTTCAACTCAAACGATAAGTTTCGGTAAGAATTTAAAATCACTCATCAAATGAAAATTCATCACACTAATTGAACAGTTAGTCATTGAGATAACTTTATTCACTTTTTTTTTGTCAAGGTAGAAAAAAACGTAAAAAAAATATTTCCTTTTTTTTTCTTAGCTGTGTGCGTGTGTATGTAACTTACCTTGATGAGTGTGATAAACCAGAAACTGTCCCGTAGAGTTTTTTCTATATTATTTTACTTAATAAGCCCTATTGGTTCTTTACAAAAAAAAATTATACAAGTTTAGTGTATCACACTTTTTGAAAAGAGTAATTTTTTTTATTATTCCTGTACTTGAAATACCTTAAATTTTACTATTCTTTATTTTATAAATTCAAAGACATTATCGGCTTTATATGTTTAATTAAAATGTTTTGGTCGGTATTTTATCAAAAGAGTTAAAGTTATCTTACACAGTTTTTGCATGCGATTCAAGTTAAGAAACGGACAAAAATAAAAAGCAAATCTTATCTTAATCGGTTTAGGATATCTGAATGACATCCATACACGTGCTCAGTTACTTTTAACTTGTTTTTTATATATTTTTTTATTTGTTAAGTTTTTTATTTTGTTATGGAAAAAAGATTTTTTCAGAGTTTTTATATTAAATGGTTCCAAAAATAACTTGGTATCGAATAAAAAAACCAGAAGAAAATAAAAATTTGAAATTTAATCATTAGGCTTCAATATATGCTTATTAGGTAAATTAAAAATTAAGTTTTCTTAATGAAACATATATTTCAAGAATTTTTTGTATTTTCTGGGTCCAGGTAAAAATTTGTCATTAGTAAAAAAATTTTTTTTTTTTTCGCTAATTGATAAATTAAATTAAATAATTCTGATTTAATTGATTAAGTAAATAATTGATTTTTTTTTCGATTTCAAATTTTTTTATTGGTCAAAATGGAATGGACTTGAATTTTCAATTTTTTAAGTTTATTAAAAAACCTAGTCAATATTTTTTTTTTTGGTGTTGGTTATACTGAATATTTTTTTTTAAATAATGGAAAAGCATGATTATTTTCAATCTGTTTATTTCTGGAAAAAAATTTAACTCCTAATCAATTAAGCAATTAGTTTTCATTATAAAATATAAACATGCATTTGAATTTCTATTGGTTTATTTAAAAAAATTAAAAATTATTTTAAAAAGCTATTTTAAAAAGAAAATTCACTTTAACTTCCCTAATGCAGTTGGTCCCAACTTAGGCATGCACTTGAGTCTCAAAATTTGACATCTATATGAACTGTAAAAGAAGTGAGATTGAAAAATCAAAATTTTGATCTTACATTTATTTAAAATTTTTTTATGTTTAGGTAAATAGGATAATAAGAAGCTGAATGATCAATATCTTAGACTAATACTATTTGTTGGAATACATAATTCTTCAAATGCTTAAAAAAAGATGATTTATTTCATAACTATTCAAAGAAAATTTAAAATATTAAATTTTTAAATGGTAAAAAAATTGGATGCGAATTTGGATTTTAATACACGCAAAGGTTTCCAGCATTCATTTAACTTATTTTTGCTAAATTAACGGATCATCTTTGTTTCAAATTAAATTTAATTTCAATTGGCCAGTGGGTCAGAAAATTTACCGGGCCAAAAATTTCTATTGACATTTATTATTAGGAATTTGTAAAATGATGAGGTTAACTCAAGATTTGATGTTAAAATTACGATTTTATAAAAATTTTTTGAAGCATGACAAGGCGTAACTAAGTTGTGTAATTTCAAGTACACTGTAAAAAATAAAAGGGACTAAGACACCATTTTTAGGCGCTACAACTAGACGTCATCTTGGAGAGTTTTCAAGACGCTTTTAGTAGTCACTATTTTTAAGACACTTTTTTTTAGCCGTTTTTTAGTTAGACACCTTTTTCATTAAGAACGAATAATTTTTTTGACGGCTAAAAAAAAGCGTCTAGTTTTTCCATAAAATTGTTAAAAAATTCAATTTTTAGACGCTTTTAAAATCTAGGCGCTTTTGAAAAGTGTCTAAGTCGCTTTTATTTTTTACAGTGTATCCTAAGGCATAAGACATAACTTTATGTTTTTAAATTATTGATAAAATTCTTTTTTCTTTTGTTCTTTATTTTGAATACGTTCTTTTTTTTTTACTAAATGAAAGCGTTATTAACGTAATCTAACGTCACGTTAGTTATTGAATCAAATTATGATGTCGGAGATGATTCTTGTCCTGACATAATATTTTATCACAGATTAAGTCATATTACGGTCTTTGTGAAACTGTCCTTACAACCAATTTCAATATTATTGTCTAATAATTTTAAAAAAGTTAAAATTAATTTGAAATTAAATTTAAAAATTTTTCTTTTATAGACAAAAATAGATGGCTAGTGTACAATCTTAAATTCAAAAAAGAAAACTAAAATTTTGAATTAATTTTTTTTCAACACCAAAATAAGGAAAAAGATTCAATTTTTTTTAAAATTTTTTGATTTTTGAAAATTTAAAAAATTTAAGAAAACTACTCAAAATTTAAAATGGCATCAAATGTAAAAAATTCTCCACTTAATAATCAGCCATTATACGAAGAAATTTCAGTAATAGGAACTGGCGCATATGGAACAGTATACAAAGGCTATGATTTAAAGACCTCGAATATTGTCGCTATGAAACGAATTCGAATTCAAATAACTGAAGAGGGTCTACCAATAAGTACAATTCGTGAGATAGCTTACTTGAGACAATTAGAAAAGTATGACCATAAAAATATAGTGAAATTACTAGATGTCATTAATGGCCCGAGACTTCCATCAGAACAGAGCGTTATTCTAATTTTTGAATTCATTGATTTTGACTTGAATAGTTATTTGGAAAGTCTCAGTGTTTATTTAACTGTTGAAAAAATTGCCGACTTAATGAAACAAATTTTAGTGGGTGTTGATTTCTTACACACAAACAGAATTGTTCATGTAAGATTTTATTTTTGTAATAGCTTTAATTGATCCTAAGAAAAATAGGCGAAAAAATTAGGTAAAAAAAAATTAAGTTGTATTTTATGTACAACGCAAAATCCATTCATTGCTTCCTTGTTCAAACTGTTTAAAATAATTGTGCTTCAACGCATCGGTCGTGCTCATTCTATTTTTCATGTTCAAATCTAAAAGACGTCTGAGTAAATCCATAGCTTTATCATCCATATTGGTCATTATTTTTTTCAATAGATCACCTTTGATTAAAACACACTTTTTTATACCAAGAGAAATCAGAAGATTTTATACAGTAATTTCTGAAATAAGTTGACAGTCTGTTTAAGGTGTTGTTTAAAAGCATTTTAAAGGATTTTAAACAGTCCAAAACGAATGCTTAAGAGATTGCTTAAAAGGCTCTGTCTTAAGAATATGCTTATAAGGATATTTTTTTGTTTAAAACTTGCTCTTAAGTTATTTAAGACTTCTTAAAAATTGTCCATGAGATTTTTAAGACCGTTTTAGATTTGTTAAAACCTGTCATTTTATTTCAGAAATGTATTTAATATAAATAGTTCTCAAGAAACTCATAAAAAAATTCATTTTTTTAGCTACTTTTTTAAGTCGTTTAAAAGTAAGTTTGTAATGGGTGTCCAGTAATACATTGCCATTTATGTTTTGTAAAAAAAATATATTTCAGTCAACCATAAAAAATTTTATTATCATGTGCCGATCGAAAGTTATCGACAAAAAAACATCAAAAAACTACATTTTTCGAAAATACAAAAAAAAAAGGATTTTTGATTCTTTTTGCTACAACTTCCGAACGAAGCTTTTGATTCTAATAAAAATTTGGCATGTTAATAAAGACTTTAGCAAGCTTTAATTATTTTAATAGATAAGCTGGGTATCACTTTTAGTTTCGCCTCGAAGCCTAAAAAATGACTAAATTCGGTATGGTTTGTTTAGGTACAAATGTCATTAAGAGATGTATGTTAGCTCATTATATAATCTGCTCAAATTAAAGAGCAATAAATGCAGATTCAAAAAATATATAGGATTTAGTAGTGGTAAACTTGGTTTCAAAAAAGTGAAAATCAAAATTTAAAGGTTTTTTCGAATAGCTATCAATAAAATATTTTAAATGAAAATATATTTTTGAAGGAGCTGGACATTTTTTTAAGAAAAAAAGTATTAACACATCTAAAATTTATTATAAACCTGGTTCCAAAATCAGATAAGGTCAATTTATAGAAATATCGCCTGACAATAAACCAAAATCTAGGTTTTAGAGAATCTCGAGGCTTTTTATGGAAATGAATTAGAATCTAAATTAATATTAAACGAAAACAGAACACTAATTTTATAAAAAACAGAAAAGTTTTTCTTCTTAAAATATGTACATGACGGATTACTTCGTTTAAGTTTTTGATTGCTAAAAGTACAATCTATATAAATTTAATCAATTATTTTTAAGAGAGATTTAAAACCTCAAAACATATTGGTGACTAAAGATGGTGTCGTAAAAATAGCAGATTTTGGTTTGGCTAGAATTTATGGCTTTACGTCTGTTTTAACATCAGTTGTCGTAACTTTATGGTACAGATCACCTGAAGTTTTATTACATTCAACATATTCATCAAGCGTAGATACATGGAGTTTAGGTTGTATTTTTGCTGAGATGTATCTTCGTCGACCCTTATTTATGGGTCAAAGTGATATAGATCAATTGTATAAAATTTTCGAAATTATGGGTTTACCGTGCGAACAAGATTGGCCTGTAAACTCGGTAATTCCTTTAAAATCGTTTTCAAATAATTCAAATCTTAATAAGAATGGTGATCTATTGAAAAAAATAATGACCAATATGGATGATAAAGCTATGGATTTACTCAGACGTCTTTTAGATTTGAACATGGAAAATAGAATGAGCACGGCCGATGCGTTGAAGCACAACTATTTTAAACAGTTTGAACAAGAGTTAAAGGAAAATATAAAGGAAAACATTTCGTCAAAAAATTCAAATGAGGCGAATAACACAACATCAACTTTACCCGATATAACAAATCTATTTCAACCAAATATTCTCAAACGCAAGCGCATTATTAATAACAATCAAAAGAATTAAAAAATAAAATAAGAAAATTTTTGTAAGATTTTTTATTGATTTATTGGAATTGTATTTGGTTAATTTTTAGAATTTTTAATTGTGAATTTTTTTTACTAAAAATAAATTTTTTTAAAAAAATGAAATCAATAAGTCAGATATTAAGAATAATCTGAGGATAAAGCATTTATTTTATTAAAAAATTTAAAGAGGTTAAAAGTAAATTTAAGTAAGATCACCACATAGTCTTCTTGTCTAAAGATCTGTCAAATTTTCGACACAAGTCTGAGTTTTGAAATTATTTTCGTAATTCATCTCTGAAACTTTTCTAGTTAATTTATGTCTTTTTCAATTTAAGATTGTTATTAACAAGATGAGCTAATTGCATAATATATGGATGGCAATGTGGTTCATTTGACGGCTCTCTCTGTAACTGATCGTGACCGTAATCGTCCATGCGTCAGTTCTGAACATGGATAATCATTTTTACGACTGATCCTATGATCGGCCAGGTTTTTATGGTTCTTTTAAAAATTAAGAAATAAAAAAACGTATTGGTAAAAAATATGAGTACCGCATGAAAATTTTTAATATTTTAAATTTAAAAAGCCGTCCTTTTCGGATGGATCAACAATTCGAAATAATTTTTTTTTACTAAAAAAAACCCCATTCCAGCTTTTAAATAAGTCAACATTCCCTGGCTGGTTAATAAAAATTAAAAAAAAACTTCTTCTTTTTTTTAATTAAAATTTTGTGGTAAAAATTATGAGAACGATGTGAGTTCTACTATCCTTTTTCTATATATCTTATCCAATCCTGATGAAATTTTGTAATATATAAGTTTATAAGCAGAGATGAGCTTATTTTACAAAACTGTCGAATGGAAAGACAGCATCATCATCTTTAGTCAGGAAAAGATTATTGGCAAATAAACTCGAATGGAAAGTCGCTGTCAAGAAACCTCGACTTTCAACAAAGCATATTAAGGATAGAAAAACTTTTTTCGTAGGACCACGGCAGAGAAATACAATCAAGATTTATCATTAAGTGAACTAAACAAGGAAGTGGTCCGATAGGAATAGTGCTTTATGGACTTGGGATTGATTGCATATTTGACGGGAGATTAAATGCAACCAGATACATCGAAATTTTAAATAATAACTTGATTGAATCGATGCGGAAGTTGCGCATAACCAGCCATTCATTTTTCAGCAAGACAATGCACCATGTCATAGAGCCAAAAAAGTAGTCGAATAGTTCGCCGATCAAAAAATAGAGTGTCTCAAGTGGCCAGCTAACAGTCCAGATTTAAACTGCATTGAAAATTTGCGGAGATGGTTAGACAAAGAGCTTGCAAAAGTAGGACCTCGATCCTTGGATGAATTAAAAAGAGTCGTGCCAGAAATCTTAGAAAATGTACCGAAAAGTGTAACCGAGAATCTGGTTGACTCAATGCCAAGGAGAATTAATGAATGCTTAAAAATTAAAGGGGGAGTTACATATTATTAACCCTTTTTTTAATTAATTTTAGGATCGTTCTCATTTTTTTCCCAAAATATTCTTAATTTATTTTTGGAGTTTTTTTTTGATGAATTTTCAAAGTAAAATAAAATTCGCCGAAGTTTTTTTTAAACTTTTTGATATCAATTAAAACCCGCATTTTTCGAATATATAATTTGTTTGTGTGTTTTTTTTTTTCTTTTTCTTCTCTTTAGTTATTTTTTATAAAGGTTTAAAAAAATCTCGCGGTTCTCTTATTTTTTACCTATACTGTAGAATTAAAAAAAATTTTTTTCTAGAATTTCGAAATTTAAAATAAATTTTTTATTCTAAAATACCTTAAAAGCATCGTTGCTTAGAGGACCGCCAAATAGAACTCTCAAAGGAACCGCCCCGTTTTGGCCTGACGCGGGCTCTCTTTGTACCAAGATTACAAACTTAAAAATTTTAAAATTTAGCGTTATGTTATAAAGAAAATACAGAATTCATTTAGCTAAAGCGAGTCCAGAATGGGTAACTGACAATATTACAGTATAAATTACAACTAACTTGTACGATTGTTTTCCTTTCCTCATTCGGCCTAAAATAGAAAAAGAGTCGAGGATGAGGAAAGGAAAACAGCTCTTTTTCAACTCTTTCTTTCCTTTCCTTTCTCAGGAAAGGAAAAGTTTCAAAAAAATACGTTATAAAATATTATGTAATAAATATTATGTTCTTTTCAGAGTAACAGTCGAGGAACAGAATCCGTACAAGTAAGTTTTAATTTGTACTGTAGTATCACATTAAGCTTAATTTTGAGACAATTTTTTTAAAATATATTTTTCTAAAAAATTTTTCAAAAAGAACTAAACAGCGTTAAAAAATGCTTCAACAGAATTTAAAGAAAACCCATTCAACGTTTTTATGATATGATTAAATTTTAAAAAAAGTATTTGATTTATTTTACAAAATTCTCTTGAGAAAATATGTGATGACTAAAATCCCTTGTTTTGTCTAACTCCTTGATTGGTTGAAAATTTGATTGCGAAAAATTGCATTTAACCTGAAAAATCGGATTTTGAGAACATGCATATTATCGCAAGGGAATGGGATTAAATGATTTATTTTCAAATGATAATTCTATATTGATTTTTATATTTTAGGCCTTGAAATAAAAGATTGAGTTATACAAAGTATTTTTTTTTATAATGCAAAATAGGTGGAAGTCAACGTCTGTTAAAAAATTTTTGATTTTTATCAGAGTTGGGAAACTGATACTGATTAACTGATCAGTTTCAGTTAATTTCAGTTATCAGTTAAACTGAAACTGACTGATTACTGATTTCCAAAAACTGCCAGTTACTGATTTTAACTGACAAAATTTTGGTCTTTTTTTAAATAAAAGAAATATTTCAAAATAAAAATAAAATACAGTCTACAGTCAATTAATCCGGATGCAAAATTGCTCCAAAAATATTCATCAGGATTAAAATATTCGGTTTATCGGAAAGTATCGTAAATTATTTCGTGCATTAAAAATTAGGTATCTAATTTTATTTTATTTCCAAGTTATTATCTTTCTCAAGTTAAAATCGATTTTTTGTTTCTGTTGCAGCAAATATTATCAAATTTATTTAAAGATCTTTTAT
>NTPY01000526.1:601026-617420 GCA_002922825.1 Brachionus calyciflorus | reverse complement strand
TCTCTTATTTTTTACCAATACTGTAGAATTAAAAAAAATTTTTTTCTAGAATTTCATCGAAATTTAAAATTAATTTTTTATACTAATATACCTTAAAAGCATCGTTGCTAAGAGGACCGCCAAATAGAACTCTCAAAGGAACCGCCCCGTTTTGGCCTGACGCGGGCTCTCTTTGTACCAAGATTACAAACTTAAAAATTTTAAAATTTAGCCTTATGTTATAAAGAAAATACAGAATTCATTCAAATTCATATCTAAAGCGAGTCCAGAATGGATAACTGACAATATTACAGTATAAATTAAAACTAACTTGTACGATTGTTTTCCTTTCCTCATTCGGCCTAAAATAGAAAAAGAGTCGAGGATGAGGAAAGGAAAACAGCTCTTTTTCAACTCTTTCTTTCCTTTCCTTTCTCAGGAAAGGAAAAGTTTCAAAAAAATACGTTATAAAATATTATGTTCTTTTCAGAGTAACAGTCGAGGAACAGAATCCGTACAAGTAAGTTTTAATTTGTACTGTAGTATCACATTAAGCTTAATTTTTGAGACAATTTTTTTAAAATATATTTTTCTAAAAAATTTTTTAAAAAGAACTAAACAGCGTTAAAAAATGCTTCAACAGAATTTAAAGAAAACACATTCAACGTTTTTATGATATGATTAAATATTAAAAAAAGTATTTGATTTATTTTACAAAATTCTCTTGAGAAAATATGTGATGACTAAAATCCCTTGTTTTGTCTAACTCCTTGATTGGTTGAAAATTTGATTGCGAAAAATTGCATTTAACCTGAAAAATCGGATTTTGAGAACATGCATATTATATCGCAAGGGAATGGGATTAAATGATTTATTTTCAAATGATAATTCTATATTGATTTTTATATTTTAGGCCTTGAAATAAAAGATTGAGTTATACAAAGTATTTTTTTTTATAATCCAAAATAGGTGGAAGTCAACGTCTGTTAAAAAATTTTTGATTTTTATGTAGTTCAAATTTACTTTAATTTGTTTTTTCAACATGAATTTTTAAAAGATCTAATGAAATTCCCCTTTAGGCTTTCAAATTTAAATTATCTAATTCCATTTTTTAAAGTCGATTTTTAATTTTCTTAGAATTTTAATAGCTCAATTCCTTCACATAGAAAATTATATAATTATAAACACAAAATTTTTTTTATTGATTTTTCCTAGCCTTTATCATAAATTGGGATTTTTCATACAATTAAGCTCAACAAAAATTTCCAGAAAATATTGTGCCTTTTATTTCATGATTGCAAATGTGTTATCAAAAATTAATATTTCGTTTTATTTTTTTTCATCTTGTAAATCCTTATATTAAATTGTAATTAATTTTATGGCCTAGTATTTCATTTGGCTTCACAAAGATTAATGTTTTTTTTTCTCTCTTTCTCTTATTTCTTGATCCTAATGCATTTTTTTTGATAAGTTGTCTCTAAATATATTTATTTATTTTTTTTTAATTACATTTTTCTTCCTTATAAAGTCTAAAGATTTAATTAAAATTCACAAACATCTTTTTTCTGTTTGCTTTTATTAGATAAGTTTCAAATTGCTGAAGAACTAGAAGAAAAAAAAACAAGAGTAATATGAAAACTTTAATTAAGAAATCTTGTGTCGTGAAATAATTGGAAAAAAATTGTTCTAATCTGTCAGCTTTTTGACTTTCCAATATTATTCATTTCCTTTCAAAAAAAAAAAAAAACTTTTTTTCTATAAATTTTCTTGGATATCGTTCCTTAAGCCTAATATAAATATTCTCGACTATGTTTTTGTTTTTTACTTTGCTCATCCTATTTGTCATCTAAATCGAGATAAGATATTTTCTTGGAATAATTATTCATTTCGAAATTCATAAGACCCATAAATCCCATCTTCTGATATTTTATATTCTTTTTTAAAGCTGTTTTAATGACAATTTCATAAATCATCAACAATAGAAAATTTCCATTAAAATTCTATTAAAATTGTCGATATAAATACTCCAAACTTTATAACTTCTCCAGAAATATTTTCAAATTTCCTTTTTTTTTTAAGATTCTAGTTTTATCATTTTGGCAAAATGCTAAAAAATACATTTTTTGTTATGTTAATAGGAGTAATAATCCTAGTTGTAATTGAGGTAATTTACTTTTGATACAATTGTAAAAATAATATCTTTAGTTTATTTTAAAATAAGGGCGCTGAGGTGAAAAAGAGTGTAGGTCAAGGCGCATCAGGTGATTCAGATGAGAGTTCAGGTGATTATGATTATGATAAGAAAAAACGTAGTTTGGATCCTAGGGAGAAAATTAATAAAATGGAATTATACAGACAATTAGTTGAGAGATTGAGCAACAAATACGATGATCCAGAATTTAAGAGTCTTAAACTTCGTGGTAAATTCTTAGATGATAATTTAAGTGGTCCGTATCCAGATTTTGATGAAGATGAATATGGTAGCGAATATGATAGTGATAGTGAAGATGATTTATATCGCAAAAAGAAGTCCTTAATGAAGAAGAAACGTTTTAGAGAATTTTTTCGCAAAAGAAATGCTTTACAACAAAGATTTAGAAAATTTAGAGCAAATTTTTGAGATTTAATCTATATTTTTTTAATTTATTTTTTTGTTTGGAAAATGCAATTTAAAAAACAAGTCAAACATATTTCCTGAATGTTTTTTTTTAATGTATAATTTTTAAATAAATTATTTTATAAAACAGCAACTTTTAAAATTAAATAAAATTTTTATAGAATTTTAATAATATTCTTTATCTTTTGATATTTTACATAAGTGCTTTTCCAAATTTTGAAACTAATTTATTTGAGTAAATCCCTATCTCAAATTTAAATTAAACCAGTTCTGGAACCGATTTTTAACACCAAATTAAAAAACCAGTTAAATTCAATTTTACTAAATAAAAACGCCTTAATACAAAAACCATCTTGAAAACTCTCTTAGACAACTTCTAGTTGTAGAGCCTAAAAATGATAATAAATAGCTATTTTCTGAAATCTTGCAAAAGTCGTTTGACTCAAGATTCAGCGGATCTTAGGCGAAAATTTTAAAATTCAAATGATTATTTATTCTTTTTATTTATAGAAGTCTGGTTGAGGATACAATTGCTCAACTGACCGTCAATAAAAGTGACGCAACTTCAAATATCAAATAAATATTAACTAACGTATTTGCTCGATTTTAACGACATGTCGTTAAAGTTGGATATTCGGGTTTAACGACAGGGTCTTATAACATGTAAAAGATTATATAACGACATGTCGTTAAACAATTTAGCGACATGTCGTTAAAATCAAGCAAATACGTTATTTAGTTTTATTTTAAGTAAATAGTTATTAACGAGTTGTTTTTCAAACACCAAAATTTCTGATTGAAATACCGAAATTACTTCTAAAAATTTCTGAATTTTCAAAACGAATATTATTAATTCTAAAAAAAAATTCTTAACTGGTTTAAAAATTTTGAAAAAGATAATCAAAAACATAAAACTTGATTTTCTTTAAGAGAAAAATTTTTTTTCAATGAGATATCAGAGATTAATTTTAGTTTGAAATTGGCGAAAGAAAAAATACTGAAAACTTGCAGATTTTAAGAATATTTGGTTAAATTCATTTCGAAAATAAATAGAGCTTAAAGATTTTTTATTAATTAATTTTTCCGTCGAAAATTTTGTCCTCGAGTCCGCTTGTTAGTTTTACGAGCCAAAAAGCATCATAGCCTTATTCTAGAAAAAAGAAGACTCACAAATGTTTTTTTATTGTTTAATAAATTTTATTAATAATCAGAAAATGTTCTACAGGTAAGAAATTCTAACCAACACGAAAATAAAATTAGTAATTTAGGTGCTGAAATCAGAAATATAAGTAAAAAAAGAGAACTAGATTTTAAATTTTAGAATCATGAAATTAAATTTAGAATTTATTGGAACTTTTTATGAGCAGTTTTCATGAAAAAAAAAATAGGAATCATCCACTGTGATGAGTTGATCTTTGAATTTCTTCACTGAGACACGGATTTGGAAAAATATTTCGGCGAAAAAATTTTGGATATTTTTATCTAATGATTAGTTTGTTTTATATTTTTTGGGATAAAAATAATTAAAAAAAAGGGGAAATGTTTCAAATAATTTCTGTCTATTTTTCTTTTTAAAAAAAATTTTTATAGAATTTTAATAAGATTCTTAAAATTTTTATTTTTTGTTATTTTCCTGATTTAATTCTTCTTCTAGTCTAATATGCAATGGTTTTTTCAAATCTTCAAACTTTCTAAAATATTTTTCATCAAAAGTTTTGACTTTATCATTTAAAATATTTCTGTATTCATCATAGACTGGATTTGCTTTGAAGCCAAAAAACTTGGCTTTTTCTAATTCACGATTAACAAATTTTATCGGATCGAATAACTCAGACTTTTTCTCATGTATTGATTTGTACAATTCCATTAAATTATTGTAGCGTTTTTCTTTAGCTTGTCGACGTTTTTGAATGACGTAAAACATTTTTCTTTGATATTTTTTACGTTTTTTAATGTTCATTTTTCTCGAACGCCATTTAACCTCACTGAATAAAGAACCACCACAATACATGGGCTTATTAAGATTGTTATCATTTTTTGGTAATTCTTTTTCTATTTGAAATTGAAGTAAAGGATCAAAAATTTCTTTTTTTTTGTTTATCTCAGGCAAAGTTAATTCATGACGTTTAATAATATCAGTTATTTTGAAATCATTGATTGGCAATTGAAAACTCTTTATCGATGGACACTTGTAGTTGATTATCTTTTTGTTCAGGGATGTGTTGTTAGTTATATTTTGTGATAGTATATTATGAGAAATAATTGTTTCAGATGAGATTGTTGAACTATTTAATTGGCTTAAACATCTAACATTTCTTAGACCTAGGAAAAAAAAATATGAATAAATGAGAATTTTATTAAGACTTTGTTTCAGATAAAATAGTTCGAACCGTATTTCTCACCTTAAATCGAGTTCTGAAGCCGCTATAAAACTCAACCTCTTAGCGGTTCCGGATCGATATAACGTAAAGTCAAAGCTCAATTATGTCCCGTCTAAATTAAATCCCAACTTATTTTTATCCCCAAAATATTAAAGAACCGATTTCCCTTAAAATATTTCAAATAAAGTTTTTTAAATTTAGTTTTGTTATATCACATTTTTTAATTATATCCCAGAAATTGCATGAAAATTGAGATATTTTAAATAGTAAATTTAATTCCATTATATCCCATACATTTATGCATCTATTTTTTTTTGAAAAAATATTAATTTGAGAGGCTAATCAAAGAGTAAAAATTTATTGTTGTTAAGCCAATAAATTCCGACACAATGCTGTTAATAAATGTACCTCCTTTTTGAACAACTTAAATTGGGTTTAATCAAGCCAAATCATAAAAAATAGGGAACTTTTTAAATTTTTCAGCACTTTCGTCATAAAAATTTTAAACTAAATAAAATTACTAGTTTTTTTTTTAGATCTTATCATGTTATTTTATTTGTTCTGAATTTTAAGATAAAAATTTCTAGTTTTCGAAATTGTAAATAAAATTAATTCAAAGGAAATTATTTTAATTATGTCCCAATCTCATTATATCCCCATTTTTAGTAAGAACGGATGGGGTGATATAATCGAGCTTTGACTGTACAGTGGTTGTAATATACATGTAACGTCAACCGTCAACCGTAACCCATGTTAATTAGCCTTAATTTTAATTTTAACGACATGTTGTTAAAATCGAGCAATAAACTATTACCAGTAAAAAGTACCGTATTCTCTTGCAGAGAGAATCCCATCAAAACCATGTTAAAAAGAATACGGTAAAATTTATTTTTTCGAAGTAAAAAATTAGTTTCCGAAATCATGAAATTTTTCCTGAGAAAAGAAGAGAAAAGGGAAAGGAAAACAATCCTACAAGTTAGTTTAAATTTGTACTGTACTTCGAAAAAATAAATTTTTATTTTACTTTTTACTAGTTAAAGTAAACTTTTACTTAACTAATTTACTTTAAAAAAAATTTGTAAAGTGGATTGTTTACTTTACTTAGTAGAGTAATTTCGACAGCCCCATTAAATATATCATCAAATAACGATTTTAAATATTAATTTTATTGACTAAAAAAAAGAGAAGTTATCCTTAATCTTTTTCTAATTTTTTATGAATTCGCTTTTTTAACAGATCCTCTTAAATCAAGCTAGAATTATTTGAGTCTTTACTTACCTAATGAAAGGCCATTTAATTTCTTCAAGATCAAAAACATCTTCTAAAAACATCCAAAATAAAACCTAAAAAAATCTTATAGAACACATTATCGAATGTGATATCATTACATACCAACCTAAAGAGAAAGGAACAATCAAAAAAAATTTTCATCTAAAATTTTTATTTTCAAGTAAAAATACAAAAATGATCTCATTTTCCAGAAGTATTAAAAAAAATAATAAGTTAAAAAATTAAAAAAATAAAAGTAAAAAATTTCGAAAGATGACTCATTTGTACTTATTATTTAATTGCAAAATCTATTATATAAGTCGTCTAATTTAGCAATAAATTTCTCTTCGTCTTCTTGAGTGTTTTTTGTCCATGCCAAAGGTAAATGCTTAGCAACAGCTGTTCGATCTTGAAAAAAACTGCCATTTTCGTTCTTTTCTAAATCTTTGTAACAACACATCCATACGAGAGTATCTGCACCTTGTTCCGGAGTTCTTAATTTTTTTTCCATTTTTTCTCTAAACGATGGCATTGATGTCTGTACGGCAGGTGTGTCTGACCAACCCGGATGCATTGTAGCGAAATAAATGTTTGGATATTTTCGCGCTAAATATTCAGACATAACAACCTTAAAATTATATTAATTAATTTTTTTTGAAATTTAATTTAATCAATAAAATATTTAGTTTTACTTGTTGACGTTTATTTTGAGCATAAGCCATAGTTCCATCGAATTTTTTCATTTTTTCATGATTTAAATCTTCGTAGTCTAATTTTTGAACTAACATACCTCCTGATGTAACTATAAACTTTTTAAAATAAATATTAAACATTGACCAGACCTGATTATTTCAAAAAATTAATTTACTATTCTTGGTTTTTCTGCTTTGGAAATTAATGGTATTAAAGCCTTTGTCAATATGTAAGTTCCCAAAGTATTTGTGGCGAAATTGGCCTCAATATCATTCTCAATAAACTCTCGTTCATTGATCATACATCCAGCATTGTTTACTAAAATACTCAAAGGTTTTTGAGAATCGGCGAAATCTTTGGCAAATTTGTAGACTTGTCTTGGTTGAGATATGTCTACTATATGAAGAAATACATTCTTTAAAAAAAATGGATATAAATTTAATAAATTTTTTTTTTATTTTAGGACAAATTTTACATTATTATTTGTGCTTGAAATAATTTCTTTTTGAGCACTTTCGCCTCTTTCTTTGCTTCTACAAACCATATGAACAGTGGCGCCTCTTTTAGCTACTTCGATAGCACAACTTTTTCCGATACCCGAATTGGCACCGGTGACCATAATTGATCTGTTCGATAGATCAACTTCTAAATCATTTGGATTGAATGATTTAGCAGCAGCTTCATAACCCGGTCTTGTGTATTCCAAAAGACCCTTTGAAAACCAAACAACATTTCTATATAAAGACATTTTTATATTGTTCTAAAGTTTTTTTATTTTTTAAGGTATTTTAAAAATCTTTTTGAATTTTTTTCGAAATATTTAAATCAATGGTTAAGTCACTATTATTATGTTTTAATAGGGCACATTTATTTTCACGTGAAATATTACGAAACATATTTCTTTCATAATATCCGAAAAAAAATTTTTTTTTTCCTAAATGATTAAAATTTGAAGTGAATAAATGTCGTTATAGTGTTTATCGGAAAGCCAAGTTATAAAAATAAGAGAGTAAAAAAGAATCCATTATCATTTTAGCATTGTTTTATATTTGAAATTATTTTTATTCAAGGTGCAGTTTAATTATTTTTTCATCTAAAGCATAAATTTTAAAATAAATAAATTTTAACTTGAGAATTTTACAAAAATTATTAAAATAATCTCAACATTTTTTCAGATTTTTAATATTAAAATTTAGAAGAAAAAACTTACTTTTTAATTTAAAATTCAAATGAGTTTCCAAATTATCTGCTAAACTAATTTATTTATTGAAAAGAATTAAACTAAATAAAATTAAAGGAAATTAAAGTAGGGTTTCAACGGCTACAAACTGGGTTATGTAGGTATTTTACTCAATATAACACCAAGAGATTATTTGGGAACTCATTTGAATTTTTTTGACTAGCACAGGATTTTTCGAAATAAAAGTTCACTAGTAATACTTAATATAAGAATTGTTAGGAAAAATTATCTCTTAATTTTTTTTCTTTTAATAAACAAGCTAAATCAGTTATAAATTGATAAAATTACGTTAGAGAGCAAGTTATATTTTTTTTTCAGAAAGGTTGAAATTTTTTGCTATTTTCTTTTTTCAAAATATTTTTCTCAAAAAAAAAATTATTTGAAGGTCTTTTAAAATTTTAAAAAGTGTAGTATGTTTAAGAAAACCTTGCTGGAACAAGTGATTTGTATATATTTTGACCAAATTTTTCAAGATTAAAAATTTTAATTTAAAAACATGGCAACATGATGCTTAATATACATGCTGAATATTTCAAATCAAAATATAATTTGATATTCGTCGAATGAGCCTCTAATTGTGGCTAAAAAAATTTAAAAAAAATGCATCGATTTTTGTCGCAAATTTATAAATATTTTTCTTTAGAAATTTAACTACACTACTGTCTTAAACATATATTAAAGATTACTATTGAACAGTTCTATAGCATCTGGGCAGCCTTTAAACATCCACTTAAACAAGCTGACAACTTATTTCAGAATTTTATTGAGACTGAAAAAAAATATTATCCTCATCTGCTTGTTAACAAATGGATGAAAAAGATAATGTCAAAGATAAAAAGCTTTATTTTCAATGAAAAAAAGCGTTTGCTATTAAAGAAAGAAGAAATTCTGGCAAAATATAGTTTTATTACTATTACTATTTCAATTTTCAATTTGAATTTTTTGCAAATGCACATTAGAAATTTGAATTTTTTGCAAATGCACATTAGAAATTTGAATTTTTTGCAAATGCACATTAGAAATTTGAATTTTTTGCAAATGCACATTAGAAATTTGAATTTTTTGCAAATGCACATTAGAAATTTGAAGATTGAATCAAAATTAAAAAAAAATTTTGAAATAAAAAAATTTTTGCAAAGTAAATTTTTTTAAAAATAGAAATAGTAATAGTAATAAAACTTTATTTTGCCGAAATTCTCTGATAAAATTTCTTTACGCTACTTTGATTCATGATTATTAATAATTTTAGTTTTCATTTTTAGAATTCGTCTACTAGGTGGTCTAGAGCTAATAAACGATATGCTCACTTCATACCTAGGAAGGCTTTATCATGTAATTTTTTCTAAAACTCACAAAGTCAAAGACACACCCACATCATCCCCCTATTTTCATCTAGACACCCTCTATATTTGTCCACATTTTTAAAAGATCTCTTAACAAAAATCTAAAAAATAAACATTGTTTTTTTAGAGAATTTTCAAGAAATCTTCCTAAAAAAAGGGTTTTAGCAAGAAAAATTAATGAAAAAAGGAATTAGCCCAACAAAAAAAATTAAAAACAAAAACTAATTTATAAAATTTTATTCAAGATTTTTATTAAAGTATTTTTTGGTAAAATTCGGTTAAGTTAAATTTTTTGATTTTCATTCTCACCGAAAACATTTTTTTTTAAGTTTAAAATTTTAAAATCTTTATAATTTTAAAATAGGATTTAAGCGTTTCCGAATCAGTCGTCGATTAAATTAGTTCTTAAAATTTAAGAAATAACTTTTCAAGTTTTTTTAATTTAAAAGCAATTTCTAGAAAAACAAAAATATTAATTAACAAGTTTAAAATGAAATTTATTTCAAAACACGTTCATGAAAAATTTTAAGATTTTCAAAAATATTAAGAGCTGAATTAAAAATTGTCAAGTTCTTACTTAATTTGATTTTTCCTTGCGGTACTTTTCTTAACTCAAGCAATTCATTCCTTTTCGTAATTTAGACCAATCTTCAAGCTTTTATAAGCTTTTTTTTTTTCATTTCATTTCCAGTATTGAAGCTACTTTATTTTTAATTAGAAGAAACTTACATTAAAAAAAAAGAAAAAGAACTAATCGTTTCCAAGCAATTACATTTTTCGCTTAGGGAAAACATTAATTTTTTACAGCTAAAAAAAATATTAGAAAATAAAAGTAAATACTGCTTAATAAAACAAATTTTTATAGAAATTTGTTTATTTTCCAGTAAAAAAAAATACTGTAACCATGTGTTTAGAAAAATCACAATTGATTTCGGTAAAGATTCTCAAACTCAAGGTTTCTATTCATTTGTTTGCTTTTATTTTTCTGTTTGTTTTTCTATTCGAAGCTTTTACCGTTCTAATACTCTAATTTTAAATACCTTTAGTAAAAATGTTCAATATGTTTTATTTCAAATTGAACTCTTTTGCTTAAAATTCATTTATTTTTAATTTCTAATTAAATTTGTGTTTAAACTTTTACTGGTTGAAATTCATCTCATCCTTTGTTTCTTATTTAGATGGCTACAGAAAAATCCTCGCAAAATAAAGAGAATGTTTATTTTAATACACTATCAAATATACCCATGTTCGAGCAAGGCCAAATAACTAATCGTAGTTTTTATAAGACAACATATAATGATGAATTTCAAAAAAAGAATCGATATACCGATAATCCAGGTTTGTTTAAGGTACCAGATTTTAGTATAACACACAGTTATGACTTTAAAACACTATCTGAAAAATTGGACGATAAGAATCATGACTATTCTAAAAATCGTTTTATTAGTAAACCTTTGAATCAATTGCCGAATCCTTATAAGACACCGGAGATACCGTCTTATATTAAAAAAGACAATTACTTTCAATCAAATTCTGAACGTAATGTAGGGTATTTACACACGCATACTGGTGGTTTATTACCAATTATTCCATCTGCTGAAGAAAAAAAAGAAATTCAAAATGAAATGAAGCATCATGATCTAACACAATCGATGGATAAATTCTTTGTTGATCAATATACTATCTCTCAAACTAGTTTTAGTCCTAAGAAACCAATAGTCTCAAATGCAAGGATAATGCCTCATTTAAGACAAGACAATGCATTTCACACAAATAAGGGCTTGAATATAGGTTATTTGAAAACCAACTCAGGCTCAGTGATTACTTATTTACCTAATAAGGACAATGACCCGAATCGAGATTCCAATTTTTTTAATTTGGTATCAGCTAGAGCGTTCGATGATACAAATATTAATAAACTTAAAAATCCAAATAGTCAGCTCAAACGCAACTCGTCGACAATAAGAAAATATTTTTGAAATAAAGTGAAATATATTTTCAAATTATTTTATTAGTAAATATGAATAAAAGAACTTTAAAACTTTTGCTTGTCTTAAGTTTAAAAAAGCAATTAAAATTATATTGAGCCTTTCTAAGGGTTCTTAAAATTATTATGTGATAAGGACAATAAATTTTTTTTAATAAACATAAATGGCAGATACTAATCGAAAGTTTAAAAGAAATCGAATAAGCAAAGTATATACAATACCTTATTACCTTGTTTATAAGCATATATATAAAAAATCAAAGATGTTATCTGATTTTATTTCAAACTATAAAATATAAAGTAATTTGTTTTCAAAAAGAAATTCTAAAAAAAATTGAAATATTACAAAAGAGCTAAAAATAGCGGTTAAAATTTTTGTTTTTTTAAATTTTTTATGACTCTAAAATCTCTTTTTTTTGAAAACTTATTATACAAAAAACTTATGTATAGTAATTACAAAACGAAAATTAAATAAATTATTAAGATTGTTTTTGTTGCGATTGATGTTCACTTTCGTGTTTTTCTTTATTTTTTTGAGCTTCCAACTTTTCTCTTAATTCTTGTAACTTAATTTCATCTTGCTTTCTAAAATATAATTCTTCGTTAGCTTGCTCACGCGCACCAAACACACCACCCGACTCACGAATTGAGCCACCATATTTTCCACTTGAATACCCACTTGAGCTTTCCATAATTTTTCAGAATCAAAAAAACTATATATATATATTTAAAATTATTTGTTTCAAAACACTCTGAATAAAACCTATTTATACTTTTTGAATTTAGCAATTTGAAATATTCTTAATTTAGCAATTTTATTGAAATATTTCACAACTAATAAATTATGAATTATAAATTAGTTAAAATTTCTTTTGCTTCGTCTAGTATACTACTAGCTCTAGGATTAGGTGTTTTTTATATTAGAAGGGTTTTTTATAGAAAGCGTCAAACCCAAAATAAAAACAAGATTATTTTACATTATTTTTATGATTCTACTAATAAAAGTCCGTCCAGAAGCCTTGATTTGATAAGGCTAGAGACCTGGTTGAAATTTGCTGGTATTACATATGAGCTTAAAATTCCCAAATCTCGCTTCTATTCAATATCAAATAGCCCATTTATTAGTATTAATGAAAATATTTTTACCGATCCCGATGATTCTATAACTTATTTAGCTAAAATTTTAGGAAAAGACTTAAGCGATGGTTTAAATCATATTGAAAAATCAATATCGAGAGGATTTTTTTATATGTGTAAGGAAAGTTTATCGAAATGTTTAATGATAATGAGATTTAAATATGGAAATAGGCATGATATTAATTTATCGTGGATAGAATTCTTTGTAAACAAGCATATTTTCAAAAAGATGATTAAATTTAATACTTATGAAAATTATCCAAAAGAAAAAGGCAAGAAACTTTTAAAATTTTTAATTGAATAAAATTTTAATCATTTTTTATTTTTTAAGTTATTGAAATTGCCATTCAAGATTTAAAAGCTTTGGATGATTTTCTAAGAAATAAAGAATTCATGTTCGGCTCGAATGTGTGTGCTGAGGATGCATTTTTATTTGGTGTAATTAGTCAATTTGTTTGTTTTGACGAGAGTGAGATCGGATTTTATTTAAGGGAAAAGTGTTTTAATATTATGCGCTTTTATGAAAATGTTAAAAGTAATTATTGGAAGGAATGGGATAATAGGATTAATCTTTCATAAAAAATTTTCCAATTAATAAAATTTAAAAATATATATTTTTTGTAATCTAATTTATTAACGAAATTTAATGCATTTCAAAATAAAAAATAATTACAAATAAAAGACCTAAAGCTTTCAAAACAATATTTTGATTTTTTTACATTTTTTTTAACTTAAAGGCGAATGCACCATAAAGTAGAATCGTCGCCTGAGGTTGAAAAAAACATAAAAAAAGAGAATCAATTAAATCAGCACATAAATATAAAAGTCAAAAAGGTCTAGTAGAAAAAATTACAGTGGAAAATTATCCAGTGGAAAAAAAACACTTTAAAAAAAAACAGTTTACTTTTGTCCATTGAAATTAAAAATGACGAGCCAATCAGTTTAAACAAAATGTTCAATTATTATAATTTATAACTTTTTATAAATTTAAGCAAGAAAAAAAATTAGTAAAGCCTATTTATTAATAAAAAAAGATGGTCGGGGAGAGATAGCTCAGTTGGTATTCTCATGGGCTTCAAAGCAAAAGGTCGAGATAACAAGTTAACAATTTATATATAGGGACGACAAAAAATTGCGATTGATTTTTCAAAAAACTTTTTAATGTAAATCAATAAAAAAATTTTTAAATTTTCGTGAAACTTTAGAAGGTTTTATGACTAATAAGCATAAGTTTGTTGGATAAATTACTTAGTCTTTAAGAGAAAAAGCATCCTAAAGTTGAAAAAAAGCAATTTTTTGTTGTCTCTAGTTATATACCTACCTAATCCAGCTTGTGGTCGTCGAAACGCTATTTTAATTTTAAATTTACTTCTTCAAATTCTATTTAATAAATAAATTAATAAAAAAGACCAAATATAAAAATTTACAAAAACTGTAAACGTAAAAATCTTTTTTTAATCCATAATCATATGCTTAAGGTATTGCAAAAGTTCCACATTCAATAGAACATTCTTGTTGAACCACTTTGACCAGGTTGACATATAAGCTCTAAGTACCAAAACGTCTTTACATGCTTGACCGATTAAAAGCCTAATTAGTAGATACTAATTAATTTGACAGTAATTATTAAATTTAGAAAAGGATTTTTTCTGAATTTATTACAATTAAATTATAATAAAAAAAAAAGATAATTTTCAACTGCTTTTTTTTCCACTGTTTAAATTTATACTTTGTACTTTTTTCAATCTGTTCTTTTTTCTTTCTGTACTTTTTTAAAATGTTCTTTTTTCCACTGTTTTTTTTTCAACTGTACATTTTTCACCTCAATCAGTAAAAAATATCCAAAATTAAATTAAAAATATCAAAAGCCAAAAGAATAGAGTACAAGATTAATTTAAAACAGAAATCAAAAATATCTTTAAAGCCAATAAATGCAACAAGGCTTTTGGTGAATTTCGTCAAATCTTTAATAAATTAATTCGTGACGTGGGGCGATCACCCATCGAAATAAAAAATTTTTATTTGTCCCTCTCAGTCAACATAAAATTTAACAAATAAAAAAAGAAGAGAAAGAAAAATTTAGAGAACTTTTATGGTTACGAATACGTTAAAGGATATATTTTAAAGACGAAGTAAAGATCAAATAGGCAAGGTTCGATATTTAATGCAAATTGAAAAATTTTTATCCACTTAGTCACAAGAAATCGAAAGTTCTATTCACAAAAATTAATTGTTCAAGCCATAAAAATAAGAAACAAATTAACCCTTTGAAGGTTAGTTTATTCTAATTTTATGCTCAATTTCAACCTACAATTTGCATTCAATGTTTAGCTCTGCAAATAGATAGTGAATGTGAAATGTTTTAGTACAAAAGTATACTAAAAGTATTAAAAAAACTTGAATAACTTTTTAGTTCTGTAAATTGTAATATCTGAAACACAATTTGTACCATCTTAATTTTACTTTTGTTTTTGGAAAAATTTTTTAGGATGAATTCAGAATTTTTATCTGGATAATGGAAAGAGGCAAAATAATTTAAAAGTAATATAATTTAGATGATACAAATTGTTTTCATTTTTTTTCATTTACCGTCATAATTTTTCGTGAATTGATTAAAAAAATAACATGAATATTCATAAATAATAAAGAAATTCCATAAATTATTGTTATTATAAATTATTATTGTAAATTCAGAAATATTCATTAAGAATTATGAATTTTCAGGATGAACGTACATGAAGTTTCATGAATATTCAGAACTATTCGTGAACGTTCATAAAAGATGACGAATGTTATAAATAAATTTGAAGCGAAATGAATATTCATTTTTGGAACATGTGAATGACCATGAAAACATGATTTTTTTCATACTTCAAAAGAATGGGTTTAACGAATGATAGGATTTGTCACAGATAATTTTAATCTTTTAGTTAAAACAAAAAGATTTAAAATTTTAAAAGAAAAGGCTCGCAAATTTTGCGAGCTAACAAAGCTAGTATTAATAGTATAGTTGGTCTTGTAGAGCATGTTGAATCAAAGTATTACGAGAATATCGATTTATTATCTTATGGTCAAGATCAATCATTTTATTTCGGATCGGAAATAAATGAAGGTGGTGAAGATTGCCATTTTCACTTGGGAATTACAAGCAAGAGTCTACTAGAAAATACTATTTTGCAATTGGCAGCTTTTCGAAACTCCGGCCGGCTATTCTATGTCTAATTGTCCAATAGAACGATACAATAATAAAAATAAATCATTCACAGAATGAAAAAAATTCAATTTATTCCTGCTTTTTGAAATTTTTGAGAAGGTTGTCAAAGTAGAGTCAAAAGAATCTTTAAAAGCTATAGTACCCACATGTGCAAAAATAAAAACCAGCTTAATAAAAGAAGTAAAAGAACTAATTAAAAGTCAGTGCATAGAAAGATTAACCATGGAAAATAGAATCACTAGATTTTTATGTAATGAAAATCACAACGTAGAATTAGACCCAGACTGTTTCTCTCCAGATTGTACAAAATGTTCATGTTGTATTTTTTTAGATTCCGTTGTTTGTACTCATCTTATTGGATGTTGTCTGCTAGAATCATTTAAGTTACCTGGGTTATTTAAGGAAAAATTTATTTCGAAGTCAAAATCAAAAAAAAGAAAAGCTGGTCCTTGGTATGAAAGAGATTAATTTTATTATGTGTTTGTCCCTTTTTTATAAATTTCAAATATATATTAAATCAATTAATGTTTGATT
>NTPY01000526.1:558655-577497 GCA_002922825.1 Brachionus calyciflorus | reverse complement strand
TAACATCAAGTCAAAGTGGTCAATTATATGAATTAAGCGACTCAATCAAAATTATCAAAGATTCGTATTCACAAAACCATTCCGTTACAAAGGAACTTCTGGATATGATTATGACTAGGCTGTCTGAAACCTAAAAAAAGAAGAAAAGTAGATTTTTATCCGAATGTGACTATAAGTTTTTTTTATTAATTATTTTAAAATTTTGTAATTTTTTATTTTTTATTTTCTTTGATTAATGACATTTTATAAATAATTGAATTTCACTTCAAATAACGCCGCCTTATTTAACGGGGTGTTACGTAAGTGGTCGGTAGTCGGCCTCAGCCTAAGCTTTAAATAAATAAATAAATAAATAATTTACAGTGTAGTAAATACTGAAATATACATTCTTAAAATTGTTAATTAACTTATACATTTGAATTAGATCTCCAGGTAACAGTCTTGTTCTTAGATCCGTCAAATTCAGTTCAGGAATTCATTTTGTTGCTCTTTTCTGCACCTCTTCTAATTCTTTTATGTCTTTTTCTGAGTAAGAATATCAAGAACTGATAGCATATTCTAAATGAGGGCAGGCTAAATAATTATATTAAAGTTTTATTACTTCGGATCTAGGATATTTTAATGATTTTCTGATATAAACAAAACAAGCTATAGTAGTTAAATTTTTAATTTTAATATTCCACTTAAGATGGCTTTGAATAACTCCTTTTCACAATCAGTTTCGTTAAGTGGTTTCGAATTAATATCATAGTCCAACTTGGTAATATTATTACCGATATGAAGAATTTCGCACTTGTAAATCTAATTCAGTAGACCAGTCAATTGACTACTTACACATCTTGTTAATATCATCAAAACTCTTTATAATAGCTAAAATTTTTGTATCCAAAGTAGGTTTCACACATGTTTGATGAAATCTCTACGATATCATAAATATAGATAATAAAAATTAAATGTCCTCAAACTGAGCACCGGAGCGCACACAACCAATTTCGAACTCTGTTCGCCTTAGACAACTTTTTGTTTTCTTCCTGTTAAAAATGCTTTAATCCAGTTTATTATTTCGTACCCAAAACTGAACATTGTTTTGTGAAACTTTTTTAAAAGACTTGATAAACTGTGTAAATGATATCAGTTGATATAGTCTGAGTAATAAAATCTAGTGTCAAAAAAAAAGCTTTTAATAAGATCTGGAAAATTTTACGTTGTAAACATGTTAATGAAACTGTTATATAATTATTTTGAGATAATTTAGAGCCTCCTTTATGGATAGGTGTTACATTAGCATGTTTCCATAGATCAGGAATTTCACCAGATTGTAATTTGATTGGATTCAAAAGATAAATAATTGAAAAACCGAGAGATAATGACTAAGCATAATTTTTTTTTAAAAGGACCAAGTCTTACTTGGGTCTTAATTTTTTCAATTATTTACTCATATTCGAATAGAATGTTTTTACCTGACCATTATCGTTACAATTACCATTACCATTCCTAATTTTTTTTTGAATAAATCAAAAATTACTGACAAAAAATTGTATTAAAAAATTGTATTAAAAAATTTCAAAAAAAATTTTTTTTCGGGAAATTTTAAAATCTTTTTTGAGATTTTAAGTTCTTCGAGTTTTTTAACGTTTCCAAATGTAGTAACCATTTAGAAAAATCAGCTATATAGACAAAACGTTTATCAAGAGAACACCATGAAGATGTTTTAATTCCGCAGCGTTTGGATGTCTCAGAAACTTAAGTAACATATACAGGAATCTGATTGGTTTTATCAAAATTTGTCTTCATAATTAAATATTACCCAGTCAACCAATATTTAATGCTATTTTGGTGCGAAATGCTCCAACGCATCAAACACGCATTTCTTTAATTTATGTCGAAAAATGAAAAAAAATGTTTAATAAAATTTACTCTTCAAAAAATATCACCTTCTTTACCTGTTTTTGATGTGAAACTGATATTATTTGAGAAGTAATTTTTTTAAAATGTTTTTTTTCATTTTTAATTTTTTTACTATTAGCCCTCGCATATTATACAGTATGTCTAGAAAATTTAGGACAAATCTGTTTTTTTTGTTTTAATTGCCTTATTTTTAATTTATTTCTGCCGTTAATAATCAAAATCAACCTTTCGAATAATTTAACACAAAACTAAAGACGTTTTTTGGAATAAAAATTTGTTTTCCAAAAGTCAAAATTCAAAGGCAAAGTGTTAAATTTGCTATTTTTTGCTCAAAAAAATAAAAATTTTAATTACACAATTATTTGCACAGTGAATTTTTTAAGACCAATCCTCTTTTCAATAATAATTCAAATCTTAGCTAAATAAGATGTAATGATAGGTAAATTATTTTAATTTTTTTCAAGCTTAGTCTAAAATCAAAGATAATAAAGTTATCAATTCGGTGTCAAATTTATCAAGCTTAAAAAAAATTTTCTTGACCATTTTTTTTGTATCTCTTTTAGTTTGTTATTTTGGTCATCAAAATAATATAATTCAGCAAGTTTGAATTTTAATTTTTTCTAAAGTCGGAAAAATGTCATTTTCAAAGCAAATTATATATATACAGTATTGACAAAAAGAAAGAGAACGGCATTAATTTTTTCTTTATTTTAAATTTAAAAAGTTGTCCTTTTTGAATGGATCAATATTTTGAAATAATTAATTAAAAATTGCTCATTTGCTCTTTCGAACGAGCTATCATTCTCTGGTTGGCTAACTAAAATACACTTTATTTTATAGACAAAAAAAAAATCAGTACACTTGAGCAAAATTTTATTGAAAAAATGCCTTCTCATTACAAAAAACGCCAATCAGTTACCCTTGAGGACAGAATCAAGGCTGTTATGATGAGCCAACAAGGAAAATCGTTTGAGAAAATCAGAAGAGAGTTAAAAAGGACCAATCGTGCATTAAAAGAAAAGTTAAAACTGATAAAATGAAACAAATTCTGTAAATTATAAGTGCGCCTCAATTGATTTTGTAAGCGAGTTTAAACTTTTAGGTTTTACCATTGATGATAAAATAAATTTTAATGAAATTAGTTTCAGATGTCTGCTTTTTTGTAAATAAAAAATTTTTTTCTATAAAAAGATTATTTTTTATTGGACTTCTGTTATAATTCCATTTTTCAAAACATATATTTTACCTTATTTTGATTATGTTTTTACTTTAATTGTATATTTTTCAAAAGAAGCAATACAGCTTATAGCAAATTGCTTCTATTTATGTATTTATTAACTACTTTGAATAAGAATCTTAATATATATTTTATATATACGTGGTGATTTTATACTAATTTTTAAAGCAAAAAGCAAAATCGTAATTGTTATTTTTAAAGATGGAATTATTTATAATAAAAATACTAATAACAGGATTGTAAACTTATGGAACCGGCTTCCTAAAAAAGTTATCGAAGCAAAGAATCTAAACAGCTTCAAAGAGAAGCTAGATCCATAGTTATTGAAAAATATTGAAGCGATTACTATAGCCTTATAGGACTCTACTTAAGAGCCTAATTTCAGTTTTAAATTACTACCTTTAATAAAATTAAGGAAAAACAAAGGACCGATATCGTCTATTATTATTCGGATCACTTTTCGAATCCTAATTTTTCTATAGTGGAGCTACAACTGCTGTTTTTCGCTCATCATTTAGAATATGCTATCGGTTCTTGATGTTCTTACTCAGAAAAAGACATAAAAGAATTAGAAGAAGTCTAAGAACAAGACTGTTACCTGGAGATCTAATTCAAATGTATAAGTTAATAAACAATTTTAAGAATGTATATTTCAGTATTTACTACCATTACTACTACTAAAATTTGCATTATGATTTTTTAAAGAATTTTTCGTCAAAAATCAAAGGTTTTAGAATGTTACATGTGTAAATTATAAATTTTAATTAATTTTCAAGTATTTTGAAATTGACTAAAAAATAAATAAGAAATTTTTCTTTTTTTCAATAAATAAAACTTCTTAAAAGGAATTTAAATAAATTAACAAATAACAAAAAAAATTAAAAATGAAAATAAATTAATAAAGGACCGATATCGTCTATTATTATTCGGATCACTTTTCGAATCCTAATTTTTCTATAGTGGAGCTACAACTGCAGTTGTAGCTGCTGTCGAAAAACAGCATGCTGTTTTTCGCTCATCAGGAATTATACCTATTATGATGGAATTATTAAAATTTTGAGTTAGCACAGGAAAGGCAATCTTTTAAATTTTTTGACTCGAATAAAATTTCCGAAATAATCTAGAATTTAATAACGTGTTTTAGGTAAATTAAGCCCATATAGCTTAATTTATTAAAATATTTGTATTCTTCCGTTACTTCAAGTTTCATTGTTTTTTCAAATTTATAAAAACTATTAATCGGTTGTTGGTAATTAGAATCGTTGGTAAAAAAACAAGTAAGTGTCGCAAAGCTCCTATTTCAAAGCGCCCTTTTTAATTTTGATTTATAATTTTTAATTCGTTTTTATTTGATTTATGCGTTTTCTGTAAGTATAAACATTCATTATAATTTTCAACTTTCGTTACTGCGTTTTTGCGGTTCTTGCGCCTTAACTAAGAAATTGATCGTTTTATTTTTTACTTTCATTCAATTATTTGATTCTCTTGTTTTTTTAAATTACAATTTTGTCAGTTTTATGCACTGTAAATTTACAAAGCTTCGCTTTGAAAAACAATTTTAAGAATCGGAAAAATAAACTGTAATGGTAATCGGAACATTAAAATTAAAATTTTTACACAAAGGAACAGTCGTTTGAAAAACTGAAATCAACTTAATGTGAGAAAATAAAAATAATCATCCGCTTTTTTAAACTTCTAAAAAATAATTTTTTCAGAACATTTAAAATGTTTATTTAGTTTAAAATCTGCATTCTGAATTGATCGAAATCTAGCACCTAACGAGCTTCGCAGTACTTTATTTTTCTATGTTATGACACTTTTTTTATGGGTTTATAAAAAAAAATTAAAAAAAAAATTTTTAGTCCTTGGGTGTAGGAATTTATTTTCCTATGTGAAAATCGTTTTTTTAGTTGTCAAAAGAATTTTCCCAATAAATTTTATTTTTTTTAATCAATTCAAATAAATAAATGATTGATTATAAAATTTTTTAGAAATTAGTGATAAAGAATAGGAAAATATTATTCGATAATGTTTAAATAAGAAAAATATAATTAATATTGATTGGAAACAAAAATAAAGAGCCATGGTAAATGATGCGTGCGTGTATTTTTTTTTTAAAAACATTATAAATAGAGATAAGGTTTGAAACAATCAATACAAAATCAATTTTAATTATTTTAGTAACAAACAACTAATAAAAAATAAATATAAAATGTCCTGTGGTTTATCTTTAGCTTCTCCATTAGCTGCTGCTCCATTAGCCTGGAACACCTGGAATGCTGCTCCAGCTTTGGCCGCTGCTCCAGCCTGGACTGCTCCTCTTGCTGCCCCAGCCTTACACACTCCATTAGCCTGGAACCATTGGAATGCTGCTCCATTAGCTCTTGCTGATGCTCCATTAGCCGCTCCATTGGCTGCTCCAGCTTGGACTACCCCATTAGCCGCTCCATTGGCTGCTCCAGCTTTTGCTGCTGCTCCATTGAACTTAGGATGTGGTGCCGCTTCTTTATGGTAGATTATCGAATTCTCTTTTTAATTTATTAATTTTTCTTATCAAATAAAGCTTTATTGTTAAAAAAGATTGATTCACATCTTAAAATTTTTTAATAAGCCTACACTTACTTTTATCACGAAACGAATTTATCATGTTTTTATCCTTTTACTCATATTTAGTAGAAATTTGGTAAAAATTACCCAATTCACTTGAAAAAATAAGATAGAAGAAAAAATTTAATCGATAAATGATTCTTTCGCTTTATGAAAATATATTTTTCTCATTTAAATTTGAACTTGTGTTCAATCGTTTATATCTTGTGTAAGAAAAGTTTTAAAAAATGTTCACGGAAATTAATTTCTGTTCACAAAAAAATTTATTTACACGATTTTTTTTTCAACTATTTTTTTAAAGAATTTTGTTCACATTTTATCTGAACATCTTTTTGGTGAGTAAAATGATCACAAAGTCCTCATGATGCTCATTGTCATATTTTTTGGTGATCAAGTGTTCACATAGTCGGCATGACCCGATTTCATTAAAAAAAAACTATAAAGATTTAATTATCTTAATAAATTTACCGTTACTTTTAATTTTAGGAGATTTAACATATAATGTATGAAAAAAGTTAAGGTCCTTTAAAAAAAGTTATTCATGTTTTATTAAATTAACTTTACTCCTTTAAATCATTTATTTGAATCTTCTATATGCCCATAAAATTAATGGGACTACTCCGTTATTTGACCAATATCACTTTGCTCAGTTGATGACCAGCATTAGTCACAATTAAGTGACAAAGAAAAGAGTTGACCAATATTTTAATGAGGTTGAAATTTAATTAAAATATGCGACTCATCACATAATTAAGTGAACAAAATTTGGGACCATTATGTTGACAATTATGTGACCAGTATTAATTTTTTGGTGACCATTGTTATTCATTTAGTGACCTACTTTCTATTAACTTTTTATATTTTCTTTTTCCGTTTAACAAAAATACCGAGTTTTCATTTTTTTTACGGTATGATAAAATCTAAGAGTATCAGAAATAAGAAATGCAGTTAAAAACTTAAAAATTTCCATTTCGTTAATTCCGCTTTAGAGTAACACAAGATATCTAATATAATTTGATGTCCTATTCATACACAAATGACCTTACTTAAAAAAAAGAATTTGCTAAAAAAGCACAGGGAAAAAATGCTTAAGGAACAATTTGACCAGCTTTTCACAGAAAAGAGGATCAAAGGAATCAAGTAATTATTCCTTAGTGATTGTTCTGATCACCAAAAATATGATCTTATATTATTAATAAATTAATCTTCTTATTTATTATTAAAAAAAATGTGAAAAAGTTTTTAAAAAAAAGTCGAGTTTAAATTTCACTGTTTATAATTTCAATGTGTTGCTTTTAAAATGTAAATTTAAGCAAAAATAAACTAAAAAAACATATTTTAAAGCTTATTTTCAAATTATTTGAACTACTGAGTAAACTTTCTGATAAAGATGCAACCTTTTTGGAAGTTGTTTGTCTAGTAGATAAAGTTGCAGGTGGTAAAGTAGTTGGAATATTTTTAGGACATGAATCGTCAGCAATAGGCTCTGCTTTTGTCGGTTTATTCAAAGTTAATTTAAAATTCTTAAAAAATTAAAATAATGAATTGCCAAATAATGATTTTGATAAACATTTTTTAAAAAAAATACCCCGTTCATAATGCAAATTTGGTTTCTTTCGTTTTTATTGTGAAAGTCTTCAAATTTTTGAATAAGTTCTTTCGATGGATTTTTAACCCTTAATTCTGGATTTAATCGTTTTTCAAATGTTTCAACACTTAAATTCTTGACTTCAATTTCATTTGATCTTTAAAAATATATGAAATTAGTCAATAAACTTTTACCAAAAAATTAAAAGTGTACTTATTTAATCCGTTCAGAAAATCGACTATTAGACTTTGATTAAATGCTTCGACACACATAGACACTGGTGCAGTTGATTTAGGATAGTACCATATGAAATTTAAACTGATAAAGAGGTAAAAAATACAAACTAAGATTTTTTTTTTCGAAAAAATTCTTACCACTTAATAAAAAATATATTAAAAAAGCAAAAAAAAAATAATTTTTAAAATTCTTAAAACTTACCATTTCATTATAAGTAGCTAGACCACCCTTTAAATAAGAGTTAAAATAATTGAATTTTAAAAATTTTTTTTATAATGAAATTATACGTATGTAAAGTTGGCTTTTTTGTTTGTACCGTAAACACATTTGGTAACTATTTCATCTCCCTTAAAATCGTTTTTTAAATTAAAAAAATATTTTTTTAATTGTTGAATTAATTTTTACCTTTTTTAAAGTCACTGGTTTATTCAAAAAGTTATAGTATTGATTGTTGAAATCATAAAATTTGTTATTTGCTAAGTAGGCAACTTCTTTACCATCACGAATTACTTTTGTATAAATCTCCTTACCTGTTTAAATTTGATAAGAATTCAATTAGGTTATTAAAATTAAAATTTTTTCGATCAATAGTTTTAGCTAATTTGAAAATGAATTAAATGCAAGACTTCAGTTTTTTTTTACCGAGGCTATCTTTCTGAAAAAGATTTAGTACATACTATCTTTACAAAAATTATGATAAATTTCGGCAATAGACTGTTCATTGGTCCAGAAATATATTTTTATTTGGAAAGGAAAGATAGGGTTAAATTTAGCAAAACAGCTTCTTAACTTAAACTTTTAATAAATCAGTGGAATCGCCTTAACTAACTGATGACGAATTTCTGGTTCTACTTTCTTTAGCTATAAATCAAATGTTCTTTTTAGCTTCGTATCAGACTGAATACTAAAATATAAATAGGTTTTTAGATAAAATCAAAAGGTTTTTGTTTTACTTAAAAAAAAAAAAACAAATTTAGTAAGAAGTTTTCCAGAGGAATAAATCAAATAAATTAAAATTTTGAAGTATTTAAAAGTTACCTAGTAAGTGAGCATGAGGCAAAGTGCTAAATACTTTGATTTCATCTTGTTGTTCGAACAACATCTTAAATTTTTAAAAAATTTTTAATAATTTTTCTAAATAGAAAAAAAATTCAAATCAACTAAATTACATCAGTGCAATCTCTGGAGCAAGCGTAGTTGAGTTTAAAAGATTCAGCTCTAGGAGGTAGTATGATACCTTGAGCGCTCTCTTCAGCGCCTACAGTAAAAACACCAAATTCGTTTTTTCGATAATTTTTAGTAGCGTAAAATCT
Organism: Brachionus calyciflorus; assembly: GCA_002922825.1. Classification (NCBI taxonomy): domain Eukaryota; kingdom Metazoa; phylum Rotifera; class Eurotatoria; order Ploima; family Brachionidae; genus Brachionus; species Brachionus calyciflorus. Next base: position 568,607 of record NTPY01000526.1, on the reverse strand, counting down.
AACACCCGAATAGTCTTTAACGCCGTTTTTAAGTCGAGGATTATCATAATGTATTTCTAAAAAGAAGTATTTAGTCTCTTGATCGGATCCTCCTAAAGGATATGCCAAATCTTCCGGAAAATCTTGAATCTTTTTTTAAAATAAGCATTATAAGTTGTAAAATATAATTTATATAAAAAATATTACAATTGAGCCACCAACAGCCCAAGCAAGTGAAATTTTTCTACAGTAACTAAGAGCTTTGATCCAATTTGGTGAATAACAGAAAGCGGGGTCTGGAATTGAATTGCTCTTTAGAAATTCTTTTTCAAAATCTGGACCACATTCATTGACGGTCCAATGGTGAAGATTTTCTTCAGTTCCCGGTGTATACAACGTTTCGTACTATGAATTTATAAAAAAAATTTTAAATAGATTTATTTCTAGTTTTTACAGAAAATTGAAAAATAAAAGCAGATCACTTGAATTTTGCAATATTTTTGCTCATTTTTCAATTTTTTTATTTTATCAAAAATTCAATTATGTAATTACTTGCAGACTGAATTTTTTAAGAGCCATTACGTTTTAATTAAAGGCTTTATTTAGGATTATTTTAATTAAAAATATCGGCTCTTTAGAAATTCAGCAAGTAATTGCTTATTTAAAATTCACTTTGTCTTGAATTCAGATCTAATAATCAATTAATTTACTGAATTCAATACATCGGATTTACATCTAATTGAATAAAAAAACAAAAACTATATTTGCTTAAATAAAAAAAAACTTTTTGTCTACAAAAATTTAAAGACTCTTCTTAAAAATTTCAAATTGTTTTCTTAATTTAAAATTAATTTCGTAATTTAAAATTTTTTAAAAAGAATTACTCTAATTAAGTGTCTCTTTTCTTTGGCCCAATCGGCTGGAAGTTTAAACATTGTACAAAAATATTCAGTATCTTTGCTTTTATCAAGAGTATACTTAAAATTTAAAAAGAAAAATTTTTTGAAATTTTAATTTATTTGATTTGTTTGCTTTATAATTTACGTTAGCTCTAAATTCGACTTGCTCGACTTCATCAAGATTAATCTTAGGAGCTGCATTTAAAGAGTTAATTAGAGGAACTGTTTTAGTACCTCTATTCGTATTATGATATCCAATATCATCATCGACTAAAACTGAACCATAAGCAAAAATAGTCATTGGAGTTCCCTCTGGAATATCTAAATCTTCATTTGATTCGTCACAAATTTTTATTTTTCTTGTAAATTTTGTGATTAAATAATCATCCTGTTGAAAAATGGCGATTGGAAACCAATTTTGAACTTTGTCTTTTAGAACTTGTCTACCTCTTATGTGTCTATCTGAGAAATGATGCGATCCATCATTATTAATCCATGAAACAACAACGTCAGAATTGTCCATGCCACCAGTTGGACTAATACCAAAAGAAGACCATCCAGATGTTTTAGCATGAGTCTCAATTACAATGTCGGTTTCATTGTAATTCCAGTATAGATAAAACTCATCTGGTTCTCTAAGTATTAAGCTATTCGAATAAGTCTCAGTCGTTTTTGGAGCTGAGAGTGTGGTACCAAAAATCAAGAAGAAAATGTTTAATAAAAAAATCATACTTAAGAATTAAAACTTTTTTTCCACTGTAGATAGTCAATTTAAACTGTTATTTTTTATAAAGATCAAGATTTAAAAGCAAATAATCACACCGGGCAATTTGAAACAACTGCAAATATAAAATTAAAAGTTCAAAACCTATTAATCATTTATTTTAAAAAAACTCTCCTTAAATAACATACCTGTGGGTAAATTATTTAATTTGATATTTAAAAAAAAAATAAGTGAAATTTTAAATTTAAAACTTTTTCAAATAAGTTTAAAAGTAAGATCGCAAAATATTTTCTTATTTAAAATTATCGTATCATAAATGCGATATTTATCTAAGCCATCTATTTTTGAAGGCATATTTAGGCCTGGTAGTAGCGTTTTTGTTACAGGCTAGTTCAGAAAATTTTAAAGATTAAATATGCAGGTTATGGGTATAATATTTTAAAAATTCTTTAATCGTAAATATTCGTTTTTTCACATTTTATCAAATATCTACTGTATGATATAAACAGATGAATAATAATCAACAAATAAATCAACTTGATTCAAATTTTATTTAGTCCCGTTTACGACAATCAAGAAAAGCCAATCATTCGGCTTTTATAATCAACAGATACGCCAGATTTAATTAATTTAAATAGATTTATAAGCTCATAAATATCTGGATAAGCTTTAGTGATCCAATTATTCTTAACTAAAATTACCTTCAAACCATGTTTTGACAAAATACTTTTTTCAAGGATCCAAATTAAGAATATCGCGGTTCATCAAATAAATTCTTCTTATAGAATGATTTTTTTGCTTCCTTAAGAAATTTCTAAAAGTTTTTTTTTCTAAATGCTTATTTACAATTATTTAAACAGCTTAAAATTTTTAAATTGTTAGTCATTTTTTAAATGTAAACATTTTTTTTAACTAGATGTTTCCATTTGATTATTCTCTTCACTATTAGTATTTGCTGTATTTTCATCAGTTTTATCTTCAGTGCTTTGTTCTTTAGCTGCCTTATTTTTCTTTAGTTCAACAAGCTCTTTTTCTAATTCTACAATTGCACATTCAATTTCGTAATTTTTGCTTACTAAACCTATCCAGCTTTTTAATATAATTAAATTGAAAAAAAATTTAAATTTAGATTATTTGATAAAATTGTTTACGCTCTTTCCATGGCATTTAGTCTCGAACCAGCGGCTGTTTGTTCATGCTTACGCGCTAGATTAACACTTTGAATATTTTTTTTGAGCTCTTCTAATTGTTTTTCAGCCTGATCGAACATTGTCTTGAGAGTTTGATTATAAACTTTCCAAGAGTTAGATCCATAGTCAGACATTAATTCCAAATTAAGAATTCTTGTTGCCTGATGCTCTAATTGAGCATAGGAATTTTCTACACATTCTAGCCATGCAGCAGCATCTGTTTGTTTACCAGGCGGAGGTGGTGGTAATTCGTAGCGTTTCATACTTAGCATTTCCAAAGGTTGCCTCTGTTCCATTCTTTGAAACTCATTTTTTAATATTTCTGTCTTAAAAATACATCAAAAAAAATTAAATTTTAATTTTTTAAAATGAAAAAAATATAATAAAATTATAAACATACTTCAAATGCATGAAGGTTTACTTGACCAAAAACTTCTAAATAATTTTTAGATGGTTTATATCGTCTACACTCTTCTTCAATTAAAGAAAAAACCTTGAGAATAATTTTTTTTTAAATTAAAGTTTAAGGAGAATTAACTTTTAAAATTGAAAATACCATTTGCTTAACTTCTGGTTCATCGTAGCCAGCATCAATGTATGGTAGAGCATCAACTAATATCTCGTTTGCCATTTTTTTAAAACTTAATTCTCCGAGAAAAATTTTAAATTTCAAAATAAAAAAAAAGAATTCTTTTAAATTAGCTTTAATTTTTTCAAATTTATGTTGGTTTATTTTCGAAATGCATGTAATTTTTAAAGAGTTTCTAATTTGTCTTCAAAATTAGAAGAAAATAAAGGTTTCTGATACAGCAAGGGTTTTTTAATTCTGATGACTGTTAAAAATTAGAACTGTTAAAAAATATGATAAAAAATTTCAGTTTTTTCCGCAATAAAATTTCTTACTAGTTTGAGCTCACAAGCTTTTTTTTAGAAAACATAAATTTATATTTAACAAGAGCACTTTCAACAGAATTACTCCTGTGACGTTTCTGTTGTTTTTAAGCTCACTGAATACAAGGAGATGAGCACAAATCATATTCTTTGAACAATATTAAAAGGAAAAAGTTTTTTTTAAAAGACATTTAGCCTTGTTAGTCGGATGTCGGAAAAGGAATCAAAAAAAAAACTAAAGCTTGTAAGAACAGACTAGTAAGAAATTTGATTGCGTTTTTTGAAAAAAAAAGACCCAAGCTTGGGTCCGATATTATTTACAGTACAAACCAAAACAAAGTTAACGAAAACATGAACAATGTTTACACATTGTGCAAACGGATTCAAACAAAAACGACACAGAACAGAAACAAAACCAAACAACACAAACACTTAAAAACATGTTTTATTAATAATTTAAGCAGAACACACGGAAAACACTGATATTTTTTTAGCTTATGTTTAGAAACATGTTTATGCGTATGTTTTAAAATTTTTTTTGATCTGTTTTGTTTTGTGTCTGATCTGTTTAAACAGTGTTTAAACGAATTGTTAACTTCGTTTTGGATTGTACTGTAGTTGAAAATCAATCCCATTTATTGATCATAATTAAAGCGAATCGTAAAAAAATGAGTATTCGATTTTTGATTTTAATTTTTGTTCAAAGTGGTCATAATTCAGCATAAAAAATCAAAAACTTGACAATTCAAAATTATTTTTTTTGCAAGGTTTCTAAACAAAAATAAATTTTTTATTTAATTTTGTATCGACTTACTTTTTACTTTTTTAATTTTAACAAAATAGCTTAAAATGTCATAGTAAATGCTCTCTTTAAAAAAAAATGACTTAATTATTGAATATCCATGGTAACTGAAAAAAAATTTTAAATTCACAAATATTTTCAATTCATAATAAATTTTAAAATAATGAGACACCTTTTTCTTTAATAACCTTTTTTGTTTTGTCTAATAACTAAATGATAAGTCAATCATTCAATCCAATGTTATCGCCGAGTTACACGGATACAAACAAAAAACTCGATGCTCAAATTAATAAACTTCGACAATGCAAAGCAGACATGCTTGCCATGTTCGAAGAACTCGACAATTTAACACTTGATAAATCTCCAAGAGATGATGAAAGCATTATTTCATATAACAAAAGTCTTTGTTCACATAAACCATATTCAAAAATATATAACGATAATTATAGTCTTAGTGATTCAGATAATCAAAGTGATCTTGATCAATATTCAGATTTTAGTGAATACACTAATAACAAAATTGTAGAGCCAAGATCAATAACACCAAGCTTTAAATTTTCTTACAAATTTCCTTTGAATAATGAGCCCAAATACGCGAATTCGTACTCTAGCTATACACCTGTAAATACTCACAGTTTTGAGTATGATTATGATCAATATGCTCGAAGGAAATCTACAAATATGGACAAAAAAATTCCTAAAAAAATAAAAAATTCAAAAATAAGAAGCTCTAGTTCAATGACAAGATTGAATTCACAAAGTTTTGTTAATAATACACCATGGCGACCGAATGGTAGAGCTTTGTCTAAATCAGCGTTATACTTAAGCTCAGATAATTTAAATAAATCAACAAATAGTTTGTCTAAATCGACAAGTAGTTTACGAAAGACAAGAAAAGATCCGAGGGATATTGGCAATGGTTGGAAAACAACCTTGGGAAAATCCAAAGAAGACTTGACAATTTATGCCAAGAATAATTATGAAAAACAACCGTTTAAGACAGTTACTGTGAAAAAAAAAGTCAATGTCGACACTAAAGATGTGGGAGATGGTTGGAAAACAATATTGGGAAAATCTAAAGAAGATTTAAAAATTTACGAGAAGAACAAATATGAAAAAGAACCATTTAAGATGGTTACGGTCAAAAAAAAAGTCAAAGTTGACACTAAAGATGTAGGGGATGGTTGGAAGAGTATTATTGGTAAGCCTAAAATGGATTTGAGAGTTTATTCCGGTGATGAAATTGAAAAAGAACCGTTTAAAAAAGTAATTGTTAAGAAAAAAAATTTAATTGATGAAAAAGATGTTGGTAATGGTTGGAAACCCGTTTTAGGTAAGAGTAAAGAGGACTTGAAAAAATTATACGAAAAACCACCTGTGCCTGCGAAAGAGGAAAAAATTCCGAAAAAAAATTTAAAAGATGAAAAAAATGTTGGTAAAGTTTGGAAACCGAATGGAAAAATAAAAGAAGAGAATTTTCCAAAATCGGATCCACTACCACAAGAACCTCCTAAGGAAATTAAGATTGTAAAATCGAAAATTTTAAAATTTAATGATTGGAAACCGGCTGGTAAAATAAAAGAAGATTTGAAAATTTATGAAAAACCACCCATTCCGACTACCGATAAGACTACGACATCTATAGACATTAAAAAAGAAGCCAAAAAATGGATACCTAATGGTAAAATTCAGAATCAATATCCAAAAAATAATTTACCTAAAGAATCCAATGTTAAAAATAACAAAGAAACTCAAAAAGTTTTCAATGTCGCTAAATCTAAAATAAAAAAAGATTTTAAAACATCGACGCCCAATATGTCGAAAAATTTCGATGATAACGATTTACATGAGTCTATTATTGAGAAAAAAGAAGAATTACCAAATGAGAAAAATTCGAGTAAAAGATCTAATTTGAGTGAACAGTCAAAAAAATCAGAGCCGAAAGAACAAAAAATGGCTGATGATTTAAATGAAAAAATACAAGACAATGATGAACAGAATTTTGCTAATAAAGATGATGAGCTAAATGAAGAAAAGGAGTCCGATTTGGAGAAGAAGAAAGAAGATAATGAAGAGTCATTAAATGAGAAAATGGAACCAGAAAATGATATAAATAAGTCTGAAGACGAGGAACAAGCTGATGAAATCATTAAAAATGAGATTGACGAAAAAGATAAACTTGAAAATGAAATAAAGCTTGGTGATGATGATGATGATGAAGGAGATATTGAAAAAATTCCGAAAACCGAAACAGAGGGTGATGTATCTAAGACAGAAAATTCAAATCAAGATGAATCAGATATCGACAAAGACGAAAATGAAGATAATGACAATAAACAACTATGGCAGCTGAACAATAGTGATGAAGATGAATAAAATTTTTTTCTTAAATTCAATTTAAAAAAAAAGTTGTTAAAGTCAAATAAATTTTGTCGTGTTTTTAATAGCCTTTCTAATTCCATAGTAGAAAAAAGAAATTTTATTTAAGAAAATTTGAAATTTTTTTATTAGTCTGAGATAGTGTCAAAAAAAACAACTAACTTTTAAGAATTTATTAGTGTGAAGACTATTAAAAAAACGCTTTGGTCGTATGGTGTAGAATTGGTCTTTTTCACAAATTCTTCTTCATATTTTTAGTTTATGTCTGTTTAAATTAAAATTTTCAAATTCACAAGATTTTTTGGTAGATAAAAGCCTGAAATATTCAAAAAATTTGTTTAAATATTAAAATTACAGTAACAATGTGAAAAAGTTTTAAGAGAAAATTTTTTTTCCCAAAAAGTCGCTCCCTAACTTTGTTAATTTAAGTATGAGGAATTAAACGCAAAAGGAATTTTACATCTACCTTGTTTCCTTGAGGAGCCTTAGCGTTTTAAAGTCAAAAAGACAGTAATTTTTAAAAAATTGAGTATTTTACTACTGAAAATATTCAACATATATCCAAAAAAAGAATTTTCTAACTAAACTTGAGTCGCTTAACACGAATTTGCAAAAAAAAAATTGGTCCAAAATATTAATTTTGTAGAGCTTGATACAGGGTACCCTAACCAAGGGGGGTTATAGCTCCGTACTGAGTCATGAAAAGGTCCGATTTTTTTTACAATCACCTTGATTGACCCTCATAATCAACAGTAGGGTAAAGGTTTTGTCTAAAAAAGCGAGTTCAAATTATTATCTCGGCAACCTTATGAAAATTTTAAAAATCAGTTCTGCCAAATGAAGTTCTAAATTTTAACTAATTTTTAACGTCCAGAAAAAATGTTATTCAACTTTGTTCATAATTGTTTTGTACTTTTGTACTAAAATTCACATTCACGAAAAAAAGACTAAATTAAAACATGTTAGAATTTTTTAATGAAATTTTAATGAATTTTTAATGTTCTAAGTTAACATTAGAAAGGTTGTGTGGGTTGCCAACTATCCCCAGATTTTCTTTTTCCCATTACGAGTTTAGTTTACATAAGTTTAGAGGTTTGGCGTGGATCAAAAAATAAGAAAAGAAAATTGACAAAAAAGTTTAACTTGTTTGAATGAGCATCAAAACACCTTTTTACATCGAATGATTTTTTTAAGCATTAGGTACATAAGCAGAGTTGCTTTAAGTATCACTGGGACAGGTCCAAATTTTCAAAAAAAACATTGGTCCGTGCTCGAGTAAAACTTTTCCTTTAAACTTTTCCACTTAAAATAGTCTTTAAAAATTTATTATTCCATTTTACTATTCTTTCGAATAGATTAAAGAATAGACGGAGAGCCCATTTTTCTTGGTACTGGTACGGATACTCCGTTTATTCGCAAGAAATGCAGTAAAGGATATTTTTGGTTGATTCGAAACAAGTTTTCGAATGATTTCCATTCAAATAGAACTCTACTCGTTTAAACACTTATTGACAGTAAACTAAGAAAAAATACATCATTAGTTATGATAAAATTATTAGTATTAAAGTATTTTTGATTTAAATTAACTTATATAAAGTTTAAGTAAAGTTAATTTTTTTACTAACAAGTAAATGAGTTTTTTTGAAACACAGGTAATATTTTCTCTTAAAACTGCCTTTAATAGTGAATAAGAATACTAAAAAAGAAGTATTTTTTTCCACATGTTTTTATTTGTGTTTTTTTTGCGATAAAAGACTCAGATTAGATCCCCCAAATCAGATCTTGAAAGCAAATGATATAGTAAGTTTCAAAAACTATCATACCCATGTTTTAGGTCCGTGCACAAAAAAAAGAGACTAGAAATCAAGAAAAAAAAATTACCAATGGATAGAGAATAATCGATTTTACAGTGCTGCTATGATACGATGAATTCACAATATTTTCCGTAAATTGTGGTAAATTCACGATATTTCACCATATTTTACGTAAATTATCGTAATCTAAAAAAACCGTATTTATCGTAAAATTACGATAATTACCAGAAATTTTCGATAATTATTGTAAATTTCAGTGAAAAATAAAATTTCCAAAATTTTTCGAAAAAACCCGAATTTTCAAAGAAAAAATTTTTTTTCAAGTTTTTCCAAAAATTAAAAAAAAATGAAATTTGATTTAATTTTTTGACCGAAATTAACGTAAATTTCGGTTAATTATCGTAAAAAATGGTAAAAAATAGTAAAATATCGCAAAAAACAGTAAATAAACGAAAAATACATTTTTGCTTACGAATGCAAGTTTTTTGTATAATATTTTGTTATTTTCACTAAAATAAAATAGAAGATCTAGTCGCTATCTTTTGAAGACGTTTTATTTACTAAAAACAGGTCGTTAACTGAAAAATGACTCAAATAAAAAAACAAAGAGCTTTTATTTGAATCTTTTTCATAAAGAAAAAATCAATGCTGTTGCTATTTTTATAAATTATAAATTCATGGACCAAAACAAATTTTAATATAAGCTCTTCAAAATAATAGCGATTCCATCTTGTATTTGAGGAAATACTGTAAATACTTTTTTAATTTTTAACCGTCCAAGTTTTTCGAAAATCAGAAACAGTACTAAAATTTACATAACATTATAATTGTTTTAAAAAAGTTTAATAAAAAAGATAAATTGATGTATCGAATGGAAGTTAAAAATCCCTTAAAATTTTTATACCTAGAAGTTTTTTTAATAGTTTTTTACAGTGGAATCCCTTTATAATGACTGGGTTGGAACCGCTAAAAGCTAGTCGTTATAAATGGAATCGTTAAAAGAGGCTTAATTCAATTAACATTGGATAATTGGGTCTTGGAAACTCCATACTTATAAAGGAAAATCGTTATAAACGGAGTCGTTTAAGAGGGATTCAACTGTAAAAATTTTTAAAAAATTTTTTTTTTGTTAATAATTGAATGAAAAAAATACATTTTTTACTGTTTTTTGCGATATTTAACTATTTTTTACCATTTTTTACGATAATTAACCGAAATTTACGTTAATTTCGGTCAAAAAATTAAATTTTTGGAAAAACTTGAAAAAAAATTTT
>NTPY01000526.1:528149-553047 GCA_002922825.1 Brachionus calyciflorus | reverse complement strand
ATATCACAAAATTAAAATTTTTCTGATGACTATTCTTCTGAGAAAAGGGGGGTCTGGGGGTGCGCTTATAAACAAGGTTTTACGGTAACACAAATAAAAAAAAAGCTAAAAAAAACATCTAATAGAGGAGTAATTTTATTATTTCGATTTTCTTTTTTAGAAAGTTTTTTTAAAAAATTTTAGCCCCGTAAAATTTTTTTTTATTTTTATTCTTAGGGAACGTTCTCTTGGAAACCTTTAGTTAAATTGAGATAATTTGGTAAAGGTTTAGGTGTAAAAAAATCAACTTTTAAAAGAAATTTTAAATTTCATAACAACCAGAAATAAGAAAGGTTTTGAGGAAAATTAAGTATATCACATCTTAGCAAAACGAGAGTTATTCAATATAACCTTAAGATATTACCTAATTTAGTTGATTTTTTCAAGTATAAAAATTCCCAATTTTACATCTCATGAATTCATTTTATAAATAATAATTAAAAAAAATTTCATTTTATCAAATTTAATTTTCAGTCAATTTCTGTATCTTTTGTTCAAAAATATGAAAAAACTAATACCGCAGCGCTCAAGCTGCATCATTTTTTCCTATTTGTTTTATTTTTCCAAAATTCATCAGCAAAAAGTTTAAAAAACAAAAAGAACTAAGCTGCTTATTTATCTCTAAAGTGTATTTTTTATGTATCGTTAATATTCTGTGTTACAAATTTTTTTATAAAAATTATTTTAGAATAAAAATCAAGTTTCTGTGTACTATTAATGCTGTATTGGGTTCAGATAATCTATTTTTAAATGTTGAGGAAATTATAGATTTTATTTTTTAGTTCAAATAAAAAGAAAATTTTAAAACATTTCAATCAAAATAAAAATTATTTAAAGCATTGTTAAATAATTTCCTTATAATATCCTGGAAGTGTCATTTTTTTTTCCATCGATCGATTTATTTCCTTAGTATTTTTATTTTTAAAATTCAAATCATTCTTATACTACTTTATATTCCAAAAACAACAAAACAAATTCTTGATTAAGACACGTCGTTTTAGGCTATTGATTTACAATTACAATCAACTTAACGCTTAGAAACAAAATCAAACCATTTTAATATTTTAGTGAATAAAGAAACACTAATTTTGGACAAGACGAATTTTTTCCTCAATTCAAAGCGAAGCTTTTTATATGCTGCATCAAATTCATAGTAATCATTTTTTTTTCCTGAAAAATTTAAAGAAATTGAATAAATCAAATATAAAAATCACCAAGGTTTTTAAGAAAAGTTAAAACTTGAGCTTAAGTTTGAAGTATTTAAATTCTTCGAAAAAAGCATTCAAAATATTTAATTGGCTTAAGATTTCATTAAATTTATATCTACTGCATTTCTCGCGAATTTACGGCGTAACCGTACCAAAAAAAAATTTTTTTTTTATTAATGACCGGTACGGGTACGCCATCAATTTGCGAGAAATGGATTATAATTATTTTTATTTTTTTGGTCTTATTTTAATTTCAGAAGCACCTAATACTCCGTGATGTTAAACGTTAAAATAAACATTAAGAAGTATAAGGTCGCTTTGAAAAGGAGCAAAGCATAACAAAAAGAAGAGAACTTTTCCAATTTGATTTTCACAAACTCTTTTTTTATTGTAAATTTAAAAATTCTCTTGTAAAAAGCCGAACCAATTTTTTTTACTAAATTTACAGTTTTTGTAAATTTAAAAATAAAAACAGAGGAAATATTACGCAAGTTGTATTTAAATTTCTGATTCATTTAGAAACCTGCTAGTTCACCCTCTAAACTAATTATAAATTAAAAAGAGTAAAATCAATATAGAAATTGATAGCGATAAATATTTTGTTTTATTTTTAAATTAGGTTAAAGATAATTTCAACAAAATTGTTTTTTTTTGTAGAAGAAAAAAAAATTGTTTATCATATCTGAGATAAATTTGTTTTTAATTAGTCTTCAATTTTTATTTTGCGAACTTTTTGAGATTAATGCACAAAAAAAAAAGCATTTTCTAACTTTTTTTTGTTTGGACTTTCTGGTAAAGTAAATTTATCAATTCAACTGTTAACATTTTTTGCCGTGATTACAACTTACATACGAGCTTGAAACGGTTTTACAATTTATTTTAGGCAGGTTTAATTTTTCTAATCCGATAACAGGCGATCGGAATATGATGTTCCTGTATAAAATCTTAAGTTTGACTCTATCTTTTTTCCTTTATGTTTATTACTATTCCATTAGAACCTATGCATAAATAATCAAAAAAATATAATGATCAAAAATACCTTAGGATTTAAGCCGAATAAATGTTTATTTAAAAAAATTTTTTTAAATCTTTAATTCAAGTTTTAAAAATTATTTTAGAAATAGTGATTTATTATGATGTTGGATTTAACTAAAAAAGAGGTTGATCATGTTTTTTTTTCTATTTTTTTTTGATAAGATTAATTTCAAAAAAATTAATTGTAACGAAAAACTATAGATAGGATTTCACTTGTTTTAAATGAGTCATACGATAATTTCATAATGAATTTTTAAAAGTTGATCGAATTTTTTTTAAATATTAAAATCAATGCATTTTCATTAAAAAATAAGAGTTAAACACGATTTTCTTTATAAGTTTCAAAATTTTCTTATGTAAATAATTGCGGATCGAAAATAGCGAGATGTGGGAAAAGATACACAAGATACTTTTTGAGTTTTGGAAAGTTTTTTTTTCAAAAAAAAAATTAGCTCTAGTTTTGTTTAGATTGATTTAATTTTAATCGAAAAATAAGTTGAAAATTCTAGTCTTTATTTTTTTATCATTTCAAATGTTTTGGGCATACGATGGACAAAGAAAAATTTTTGTTCACTTTTCGATTTGACAAAATTTAAAAATACAATTACTTGCACGCTAAATTTTTAAACAGCCTTTCATTTTTGATTTAAAATTTTTAAATAATTTTCTTTAATTTTATTAAAAAACTATTGGCTCTTTGAAAAATTAAGCGTGCAAGTACACTGTAAAAAATAATAACAACTAAGACACTTTTCAAAAGGGCCTAGATTTTAATAGCGTCTAAAAATTGAAATTTTTTAAAATTTTTTGGAAAAACTAGACGCTTTTTTTAGCCATCAAAAACAATAGTCGTTTTTAAAGAAAAAGGTGTCTAACTAAAAAACGGCTAAAAAAAGTGTCTTGTTTTAAAAAAATCGAAATTTTGTAATGAAAAATTTAAAACTCGGCGGTTTTTATTTAAAACTAGGCATTTTTAATTTTAGACGTTTTTTTTTGAGACATGACTAAATAACAGCGCCTTAAAAATAGTGACTACTAAAAGCGTCTTGAAAACTCTCCAAGCGCCTAAAATTGATGTCTTAGTCGCTTTTATTTTTTACAGTTTAATTGTGTATTTAAATTTTTGAGTAAAAATTGAATTCAAAAAAATTAGCAAACATTTGCATGATGGGCATTTGACCGAGTTTTTGATTCTTTAAAAAGGAATTTTTTACATGGTAATAAAAATTGGTATTTTTTTTCAATTAGATTTTTTATCTGCCGTTAAGTATTGTCCAGTACTCTAAGAATAATATCTTAATTTTACTACCATTCTATATGGAATAGATCCCATCGTTAGAGCAGTTTTTTATTTTTTTAGAAAATAGCTCAAAAGCCACCAATTTTTCATTAATAAAAAATAAGATTTGGCAATTTTTCTAGAAAAAATGAATTTAAATTTAAAAAAAATGTGGAATAAAATTCGAAAGTAAGTCAAAATTTGGTTTTTTGTTTATAATTTTTAGGTTTACTCTAATACCATTTAAAAAATAAATAAATTAAAAAATTGCTTTTTTATGATAAATTTTCTGAATTAAACACTGTGAAATCAAAAACGGATTAACCCGTTTTTTTCATCTTTTTTCAGACTGAAACTTAGTTAAAAAAGTTGAAAAAAATATAAACGAGTAAAAAATTTTTCAACAAAAAAAAGTTAGAAAACTGAGTTGAAACGCTAAAAAACTCTTTTAAAATAGCGTTTATTCGCATTAAAATTTTAAGATACAAAATTCAAGGTAAAACAGTTTTTTTCTTTAAAAATACTCTCAACTTAAAATAAATTTATTTAGTATCGTTGACAGTTGCTCACACTACAAACAAAAATTTTTTTGTTTAAGTTCCTTTTTTTTCTTAAAAGGCTTAAGTCGTAATTCATGTAGTTTCAAGGCAATTATTTTAAAAAAAAATTATTTACAAGACTCAAATTACTGCAAGCTATTTAGCAAGCTTTGTCGAAATTAAGCAACAAAAATTTTGGTAAACTTTAGGTTTAACTTTTTTTTCGACATTAAGGTTCATACCAAATATTTAAGTATACTCATTCATATTTATATCTCTAATTTTTTTTTGATAAATTTTAACAAAATTAATAAAAAAAAATTTTTTTCGCACAAAATCAATAAGATTTTTATTTAGTTTCCTGTATTTAGTATCCATGGAATAATCAACTTAAATGTTTTTTTTAATAAAATTTAATTGTAATTTTTTAAAAAAAGATTTAATTTTCATCAACAACAAAAAAAATTTCATTTGAGTCATTTACAAAGTAAAAATTTAAATATACCTATATGACATTTTTATATTTCTTATCTTGTCGTAAATAAACTCACGAGAGAAAATCTCGAAAATTTTCATTCGTTTTTCATGAAGTTATTTACATTAAATTTTATTTTATTTTTATGAAATTACTTAATTTCTTATTTCTAATCATAAGATTAATTTGAAATAAAAATAAAAAAATTAAAACTCATGACGATTTGATTACAAATGTTTAAATATCGATTTAGTGTCTCGAGTTAAGAGAAAAAAAAAGGGAACAAACTTTTTAATTATTAAAATTCTAAAAAGGTAATCAAAGTTTTAATTTTAGTTTTTTTTTTGTATTCATATCAAAATTCGATCCGACTTGAAATATATAATAATAAAAATACCACTTAAACAACTCGTTTTTATTTTATTTTTGTTGGTTGAAATTAATGCAAAATCAAGATATTTATCTTTAAAAAAAAAATTTGAAATAACATAAAAATGATGTTAGTTAGTTAGTTACTTAGTTAATTCAGTGTAGCTTTTCTCTCTCATTTTTTCTTCTTCTCTAACTTTTTTTTTTTAGTTTATTTTTATTTGCTTTATTTCATTTTTTTTGTTATAATTAAATTTAAAAAAAATTTTTTTATTTATTATTAAAAAAAAAATGAATGATTCTTTAAAAAAAAGATATTCATCGCCAATAAAAGACTATTTGGGCGATAATGAACAAACATCGTTTCTCGAATTCGATACCATATCAACCCTAAATTCATTTTCGTCATCGCCATCATCTAATAGATCTCCCAGTTTACACAAATATGCTCGAGTCTCATTGAATACATCATCGTTGACGGCTCAAATGAAGTTTTTTAAAAAATTTAAAAAACTAATTGTACACATCTTTTTAATTTCCATATTATTTTATTTAACTCATAATTATCTAAAAAAATCTAATCGTAAAGTAATCAAGCGCCTTTATTTAAAAGACTTTGATTTATTGTATAAAAATGAGAATAGTGGTAAAGTGAGTAGAAATTTAGCTATTTATGATGAATTTTATCAAATTAAACAAGCAGCTAGTCAAGTGTATTCATCAGTACAATTTCCTTTTGAATATTGTACTGATTATCAAAATTTAAAAGGTCAAATTGATGTTGAAAAAGTTCTTGAAGATTTAAATTTAACCAATTTGGTTAATTTTTACAAGACAATTAAGACTAACAATATGACTTATGAGAATTCAAGTCTGGAATTAGGTGAGTTGTGGAACTCGACTGATATTAATTTACTTAATTCTACAGATGATTTTATGTCAAGAGATTTAGTTGATTATGAAAATATTGAACAAGGTGGTCATTGGAAGCCAAAACAATGCAAAAGTCGATTTAAAGTAGCCATTATAATTCCATTTCGTGATCGACTACCACATTTAAAAGTAATAACTAATTATTTACATATGTTTTTACAAAGACAAATGTTAGACTATAGGATATTTGTTGTAGAGCCTACAATACCACTTAATATTAGTTTTAATAAGGGTAGGGTTATGAATTCGGCTTATTTGGAAGTTTTAAAAGTAGACCCTAAAATTGATTGTATTATTTTTCATGATGTTGATTTGATCCCTGAGGATGATCGAAATATTTACACGTGTTCTTCTAGACCAAGACATTTAAGTGTAGCTATAGATAAATTTGATTATGTTTTACCTTATAGTTATTTAGTTGGTGGTGTTTTGTCAATTAGAACAGACCAATATAAACTAACGAATGGATATTCAAATTCTTATTGGGGCTGGGGTGGTGAGGGTAAGTTTTTTTTTAATTAATTAATTTTTTTTTTCGTGATCAAAAATTTATTAAAAAAAATATTGCAGGAAAAAATTTTTTAAACTTTTTAAGTTTATTTCCGTTGCGTAATCTTTTTTTTGTTGTTTAAATTGCAACAGAGTAACTTAACATTTTCAATACAGTGTTTGAAAAATATTTAATTTCAAATCATGTTGTATGACATTAATTTACGTCAGTTTACGCAACAAAAGAAAAATAAACAAAGTAAAAAAAATAATGACGTCATCTATCTGATGCTTTACTCGAAATCTATCAAAAAATGAAAAATTTAAGTTTACTCTTATTTTTATTTGTAACATTTGTATAATGTAATTAAGAGAATTGAATATTCATTTATATTTTCTTATTTTAATTAGCTTTTTTTTTAATCTAAAAAATTAGATTTTAAGTAAAACACGGTTAACTCGAAGTAAAATAAAGTCATCTGCTGACATCTCATACCTATAATTTTAAAGCATCCAATCATCAGACTTGACTCGTTTTTATAACAAGAGTTCAAAATATTAGGATTTCGGCTTAAACTAATGTTTTTCATAAAAAAAAAATTAAAAGTTTGTTTCGAATATTTTGTTGACAGCATATAACTTTTAAACATCCAAATATTTATTTAAAAAACTGTCCGTTTTTTAATAAATATTAAAATTAATTAAGTAATTTTGATTCAAACATCGACCCTTATTTTGATGAAAAGAAAAAGTTTATTCCCTGATTTGGCTAACTTGGCCATCAAAGTTTAAGATATTCAAACTTAGAGTGGGTCGATCGACAGTATTCTTTTTTTTTGAAAGAAAATTAAGGTACATATAAAGAGCTATTTAAAATTAAACTCAACTTGCCTGCTTTTGACATGTTTCATTAATTAACTTTATTTGTTTTTTTCGTAATATTTCTCTAAACTTAATTATGAGATTAAGTACAATTCAAAAAAAAATTTTCGAATTCAAAGACTTGGAAATGACTCGGAGTCAGACTTGTGAGTCAGACTCGGACGAGAGTCGTGAAGAATTTACATCAGACTCCGACTTGAGTCAAGTCACATTGGTCCTAATGACTCTGACTCGACTCGGAAAATGACGAGTCCCGAACCCTGTTGATAGATTCCTCTTTTTTCACTTTTTAAAAGAATGCTTAAATAGATTAAATGTGTTTACATTCTTTTGTTTTAATTAAATTTGGAACTTAAATAGATAAGCGTAAAAAAGTAAAAAAACTAAAATTGGCAAGATTTTATTTCTATTTTACATTTCAAAAATTTTGAATTGCGTTATTAAATTTTTTTACAATTCATCCTTATGTTAAATTTCGAAATATACAGTAAAGTTTTTTTCACAAAATTTTACGTAAATTATCGGTAGTTTACCATAAATACCGATATTTTCCCGAAAATTCCGATTTATAGATTACCCTTTTTACATAAAGTATGGTGAATTCATCGTATCATAGCAGCACTGTAATTACGCTATTAAAAAAAAAATAAAATAGAAAAAAATTCTTGCCAATTCGATTTTTTTTAATACCAACTATATAGTGAAGAAATGCCAAAATTTAGATAGAATAAAAATAAGACATCTTTAAGCTCTGAATTAAACTAAGGAATTAATTGAGGTTTGATTTGCATTAAAATTTATTCAGAACATAGCTTCCATTCTCTGGCTTTAACGAGTAAAATAATACATTAAAAAAGTCTAATAGAAACTTGCCAAAAAATACAAAACATACAAAAAAAACTGTTTAAACAGCGTTAGGACTTGCGCTGTTTTTTAAATAAATTTATCAGTTTTTGTTTTGGAATAAATAAGTGTTTTTTTATAGTGTTTCACCTGTTTTTTAACGAATTTTTTTTTAACCTGTTTAAAATTACTGATTACTGATTTTTATTCGATTACATTTTTTTGATCTACCTCAAAGTAAAACTAAAAGTTAGTTCTATGATTTAGAAAATATCTAATTGAATTTAAAATTAATTTTAAAATTTTACATTATTTAAAATAAAAAAAAAATCATCCAAATAAATCCCTTATGATTATAAATTTCTGAAATGTATATCGCTCAGCACATGATCTGAGCTTTTCTTTAACATCTGCTTGAACAGAATCGTGGTCTACTTATTTCAAATCTTAAGTATTTTTTTTTTGAGTTAACCCGTCTATTTCATTTATTTATGACCAAATAAACTATGAGTGTTTATTTTAAAATAATTCATTTTCGTCAATTAATACTTTCAAAAACACCAATAAAAATGCGAATTTCGTAAAAAAAAACAATTTAATTTACACAAAAAAAAGCTAAATTTAGAAAAATTTTAATAACTTTGAAATAATGATTTATAAAATGTTGAAAGTGATTAGACTAAACTTTATTTA
The DNA here is from genome assembly GCA_002922825.1 of Brachionus calyciflorus. Lineage (NCBI taxonomy): Eukaryota > Metazoa > Rotifera > Eurotatoria > Ploima > Brachionidae > Brachionus > Brachionus calyciflorus. The sequence goes on along the minus strand of NTPY01000526.1, from coordinate 544,263 downwards.
TTAGTGAATTTAAAAAAATCAAATCACCTCGAGTCAACTTCAAACACTACTTTATATAAATCAAAACAATTTTTAATTTTTTTATTTTGTAATTTAGATGATGATTTTTCTGTAAGAATAAAGAAAGCAAATTTGATACTGCAAAGACCACCAACAAAAATAGCAAGATACAGAATGATGAAACACAAACCACAAACTCTCAATAAAGATCGTTTCAAATTACTACGTCGAACATCTAAAGTAATTAAGAACGATGGCTTAACAACAGTCAAATATACAGTTATTGATTATACAAAATTCAAACTTTTTACTTATATACTGATAGATGTTGGAAACCCATAAAGTTGCTAGTCATCTTCTATTATCTACAATTCTAATTCATTCCTTTAATTCTAACTAGGCAATTTTTTTTTCTAACGTTTCCAATCTCATTTGTAAATTATTTTGAATGGTGCACGTCAATAAAGAAACTTTTTTCTACCGGTAATTTAACTTTTTGATGATTTAAGATATTTTTATTTTTTTGTAAACGATTTATACAAAAATAATAGAAAAGTTTTTAATTTTAAATGATTTATATTTGTTTTCAAGGTTTAGTTAAAACTTTGAAAGCGCTTTGTTAAATTATTTCAAAGTTTTTTTTTTTTTAGTTTATGATATGAATTTTTTCAATTTTTTTTTTTTTTAATTTTTAAATTTTAATTTAATAAATTTTAAAAATTATTTAAAAATGATTATTTATTACTCAAACATTCTAATTGACTTTAGTTTGCATCTGGAATCCGTAATGGAAAAAAAATTCTATGTTATAACGTCAATTAATTCATTACACTAGATAAATATTTTGAAAATTAATTTTAGAAATATGTTGGGCCCTGAGTCAATTGTGCGTTTTTTATTTATTTGCTTCCAGCGAATAAAACAAGTAGAAAATATCATCATTTTTTTAAAAACTTTTCTAAATTAAAGATGGTACGAATATTTATCTACTTTCTATTCATGGATTTTTTTTTTAGATGTTAAATAACAAAATTTTTTAAATACTATAGGAAGTTTTTAAATTTGAAAATAATTAAACACGTTTTGTAAAATTCGTAATGGCTTGGCTTTTTTGTTTGCCAAATCGTGAAGTTTACCTAAAATTAAAAAGTTAAAATAAATGATTTGAAAAATTTTTTTCATTTAAAAAAATCACGGAATCAAAATATTTATAAAATCATTGAATGCCTCAAAAAAAATTTGACATCTGTTTAAAGAATCGAATATTCTAAAAAAAGTACCGTAATCTATCGATAATTATATCATGGTACAAATAAGGAGTAACGAATTTTTAGTGATTTTATATCTGAAATGAATTCTCAATTTACCTTCAAAAAAGAAGTTCTACAATTTCGTACAACTAAGAAAATATACTGGTACTTATATCTTTCAAAAAAAAATAAAAAATTTTATAGATTAATTTTATTCGCTAATTCTTCAGATGATAAACTTTAGTTTAGGTTGTTTTTCAAAAATATTTTATTTTGTTTGTTAAGGCTAAATTCGCACAAACTAAATCATTAATATATAAAATATTATTCATTTAGCAGATAAAAAAATCACTTGTTTATTGATTCTTTTAAACATTACAGAAATTAGAAAAATTATTTTAAGAGCTGGTGTACAATTTCAATAAAATACCAAAATTAAAATAGCTTTCGTAATTTTATACCGTGATTCAGGCGTAAAAGTAAAAAACTTAAATGTTCAGATTTTTTTATTCTCATAAAAATGTTCTTCAGCTAAATCGTGCATATTTGTTCATAAAAATCAAATGTACTAAACTTTTTTGACATCTGAGTTTTATGTGTGGGTGTATGGCCTCTATGAGACGTCTAAATGTCTTTTCTTTGTTGTACAAAAAAGGGATGCTGTAAATTTATTAAATTTAATTTATAAATATGTTGCAACAAATTCTATAATCGACTCTGATTGTGAGTCATAATATATTCGCATTAAGCGTTTTGACAAGAATTTTATTCAAAGGACTTATACTTCGTGGATCCGGTAACTGGTTGGCATAAAAACTCAATTGAGTCTATTTGGAATAATGCAAAAATACAGCTAAAAAAATGCGTAGTGTAGAAAGATGCTGTCTCCAATTCCATTTAGATGAATTCACATGGAGACACAAGCAAAACATTTCTCGTTTTGGAGCCTTCGAATCTATTTTATGAGCGATTTTATAAGCCTTTATGGGATTTGGAACCTAAATTTTTTTTTTTCAGCAATTGTTGTAATCATAATTGAGATAAATAATAATTAGTATTCCGAATATGTTTTTAATGGCCATATTGCTTATGAAAAATGTACAAGTGTTAATCTTAATTTTGCAAAATCAGGGACAAGATACAGCACTTGCCTCGAAAAAGTGGCATTACCATTACCATTACTAGACCATTACCATTACCCATTACCACAAAAATTTTTGTGGTAATGGTAATGGTAATGGTAATGGTAATGGTCAGGTAATGGTAATGGTAATGGTAATGGTAATGGTCAGGTAATGGTAATGGTCTAGTAATGGTCGAGGCAAGTGCTGTTTGTAGTGGTAAAAATTTCAAAGCAAAGTTTAAATAAAGACTCTTCTTCCGGGATAGCATACGAACTTCAAACTGGTCACATTCTTTACAAGACCCAACATTACCTTGATTTTCGGTATTTGTTTAACTTGTTTTGAATGAAAGTTAAAAGTTCCTTTTTTTTTAGTATTTTACTAAAAAAAAAGAAGCCTTTTGAATGACATAAAGAAAGCTTTAAAAAAAAATTCTGTCAAAGAAAAGGAATTTTATAAAAGTTTTATTTAATAAATATAGATTTTATCGTAATCAAAAAATATTACCAACTTTAATCACTTGTGTTTAAAAAAATCAACAATCAGATTTAAAAATTAATTTTTTTTTTCAATTTAAATCCTTGATTCAAGGCAAACAATAAACATATGTATTAATCTTTTAAGCTTAAGTATCATTTAAGCATAAAAATTTTAAAAATTACCATACGAATACCAAGAACTTTTTTTTTAAAATACATTTTAAAAAATTTCGTTTCGTAATCTTTCTTTACCGTTTCTTTAGTGCTCCCGTTAAAAATTTTTTAAAAATTAGGTTAGGATTATCAGGAGCGTAAAATTAAGAAAATAAAAAATTTTAACATTATTGTATAATTATTTTTCAAAATTTTTTCTCCCAATTTATTTTTACTGAAAAGCTTATTTCTGTATTCCAGGAGCTACAAAAGTGAGTGGTTACGAAAGCGAAACGTAAACGCGTCTGAAAACTCAATAGCTAAATATAGCAAGGTTAATGTTTTAAGAGATACAATTACTAGATTTTATTTTAAAGGCATTTTAGTTGTCAAGTAGTATTAATGGAATTTGAACAGCTCGTAGGCAGCGTAAGATATTAACTATTCAAAGACGCTAAAAAAACTTGTTCCTATCAATTTTAAACACTTCAAATTACGATAAACGAAATTATAAAAGTTGAATTTTCATTTTTTAAAAATAATTATATTTTTTGCGAATTGTTATTTGCTTTAGCGTAACCTTAAATAAATAAAGTTATTGGTAACAAAATAAAATAAATTTTTCAAAAAATTTGCAATTAATTTTCAAATCCTTCAAGTTAACTACAACAGCAGAAAAAAAACTGTGTTCAAACAATGTAATGTAATTTTACTACGTAAAAAGAAACAATATACGGATATTTTACAAGAAAAAATGAATCAATACAATTCAATAAAAAAGATCAACTAACTTAAAGTTCACGAAAAAATTTTTTGAACAATAAATTCTTAGATTATATTTCATGGAGATTGGATCAAAACTGCTTTAACATGAATTTAAGTTTTTAGTAGTATTTTAAATTTTTATTTAATTTACCGATAAAGCCTAATACATAAGTTGATGAAGCACAACTATCATAATTTAACTGAATAATTTAATTTAAAAATGTAAAAAAATTTTATAAGATATCTGTGTATTTGCTATTTTTTTATAACCATTTTTACCGTAGTAACGAATGAAATTATTGATTTTTACAAGGATTTATTTTAGACTTAAAATTTGAACGTAATAAAAAAAAAAAGGATAAGATTGGGATCAAATTTTTTTTGTTGCCTCTCAAATATCTTATACAAAAAGTTAATTTCAAGTCGATTTTAAATCTTTTTTGTTTTTGAAACGTGTTCCTCATTTTTTTCTAAAATACATCATCTTTAAAAATAAATTTTGAATCAATTTGCCTAGTTACAAAAATTATGAAATTCCGTGCTTTTCTTTTTTCCGGAAAAATAAATTAAAATTTTTTCTTATTTCGTTTAAAGTTTTGATTTGATGTAATACGTAGTTTGCTAGTAAAAATTTTAAAAGGTTAAATTTAAGTTTTATTTATTTTTTTTTTTTGAATATTTGCTCGCCTTTTATTTATTTTTTAACTAGTAAAACATGTTGGTTTTTTATTAATCTGATAATAATGTTACTAACTTATGTGATATTTATGTGACTTGTTAATCATTCAATCTTTTTGTATGATTTAAGATTCCACAAAATAGTTTGGCTAAATGTTCATCTATTACACTTTTACATTTTATCGCAAACAAAAATTAATTTAATCTCTTAGAAAACATCATCAGTTTAAATTTTAATATTTGCCAAAAAGTCATTCTAAAAATTTTGATAAAAAATGTTTCAATTTGTGTAAAGCATGGTTTCATGATTCTCTTTAATTTCAATTTTAGGATGACTATAAAAATTCACCGTCAAGATTCAAATTTTTATATCAGTCTTACTTTTGAATCCTAAGTCGATCGATTAATCTTTTTAATAAAAAGTTTTGAATCATCATTTTTTCTCTGTAAAAAAAGTATTTTTAAAAAAGTCGATGGTTTTTGCGTTCAACTTTAAGAGTCTTTAAAAAGTCTAAAAAAGCAAATTTGGAAATATTATCTATACATTAAATTATTACAAATTTTATTGAGTTTCAAATTTTTTTTTAAATTTTATAGTTTTCTCTAGGGGATTTCTGAAAAAAAATTTTCCCTAAAAAATTTCTTTTTATAAATTGGGGTTAGTTTTAATAAGTTAATAATTTTTCTCAATTTGGTTTGTGCATTTTAAGTGCTATTTTTTTACGGAATAAATTTTTTCTTAAGATTAAATTGCCACAATTTGTAACAATTTTGAAATAAACTTCAAAAAATGAATCGAAATAAACTTCTCATCGCCGTTAAACGAAGATTTTCTAAGGATTCGGACTCAAAAAATATTTCAATAAAAAAAATTTTTTTTTGCAAAAATTGACTTAAGGTATCATTTTCAGGAGACCAATTCATAACATGATCATTCGAATTGCAATTTTAGTCAAATAGAAGAAAAAAAATATTGTGATATTAACTCAAATAAATATTTATTCATCATAAACAATTAGTTTTAAAAGTAAAAATGAAAAAAGAATTTATCATTTTTTTATTATTTAAAAAAGTTGTTTTGACAAGTTTTCTCCTAACTACCAACTGAACGATTTAAGTAAATCTACCTCTTCTTTTTTTTTTTATTATGTAATGTGCTATATTCGAAACAAAAACTCAAATTAATGAATCTTTAACATTAGCACAAAAAAAAATTAAAATTTTTTTTTTATTTTAATAAAGCAAATTTGTATTTTCCTATTTAAGCTAATAATAAATCAAATCTCATCTAAATAGAAAATTTTGAATTTATAAAGATCAAGTTGAGTTGAGCGCAAATCACTTTTATTTTATATTTTTTTATTTTATTTTGAAAATAAAATTTAAAACTTAAAGAGGAAGTTTATTTTTAGGAAGTTTTACAATTGCCCACTCGGTTTATTAATTGTTCAAGTTTTTTTTTTGTTAGAAATGGAATCATGTTTCCATTAAGTTTATAGTTATAAGTAAAGCCAATTAAGTAAAGAATAATAAAAAAAGATTCAATTTTAAAAGAACTTGCGTAAAATGGGAAATTTAATGAGAATTCGAATAAAATTAGAAAAATAAAGTAAATAAAATGTAAAATAAATAAAACTTTTATAAATTTATTTTTTTACAGATTTGAAAGAATTTTTAAGTCTAATAGTTAGACAATAAATGTTTTTTCTTAAAATTTTTCGTAATACTTTGCTTCGATTTAGAAAAATTAAGCTTATTGGATAGTTTAAGTGGTAATCCTTTTTATTTAAAGCTTTCATGTAGTATATAAGCCTGCAAGTAATTGAGTATAAATTTTTACAGCAAAAATTTTATCTTGCCATATTACAATTCAGAAAACCCGATAATGGTGTCATATTAAATAAAAGAGAATTGGATTTGATGCCTTAATAACTTATTAGCCAGTGAAAAGTTTTAAATTTACGAAATCTTATTTGAATCTATTTTTCGAACACATTTTTATTCCTTCAAATTTTATGTTCGAAAAATAATTTTTTATTTGTTAAATTAAAAGAGTAAAAATGCGTTAAAACGATTGCTTTTGTATTTTAAAATTTTTTGTGTTTTGACGGACGAAAAAACTGAAACGATTTTATTATGTGTTGAAGCAACAATCCCAGTAAAATTTTCAATTATACTAAAGGCTGTTCATTATTTTTTAGTTGTTTTTTTTCCTAAAAAAATTTCGATCTTTTAAAATTTGTGAATAATTCATTCTAAAAGACTCAATAAATATAATTTTCTAAAAAAATCTCTATTTCTGCCTGTTTAAATATTAAAAGCTGTTTTTAGGAAAAATCACGTGAAATTAACAGAGTAAAATATTTTTTTTATTTAAATTATGAGGGCCGCAACAAGGCGATACGGGTTGAGTGATCATCATATTATTAGATCACCCGTACTTTCTTACAAAAAATTCATGAGAAAAAAAAAAAAAATTATCTATTTTTAGTCTTAAAAAATGAAAAAAATACAAAATAAGTATAGATGATAATTTACAAAATTAGTTTTATCTAGTTTGATAAAAATTCACTAAGATTAGAAAAAAAAACATATAAAAAATAAAAATTTTTTTTTTTTTTTTTTTTTTTTGGTATTATATTAGTATTATATTTAGTTCGTCTCTTCGATTTTTACCATCCTTTTGTAGAACCTGCTTGACCTTCCTAACCTCTTCTCTATCCGACTCATTTTCTTCATCTAAACTCTCTAACGCTTCTTGTACAAGTTCAACAAGTGTTTCATCTCTACCAACTGTAAATTCTTTTAAATTTCCTATAATAGATCTAGAATGTGTTCGTGTACTAAAGTCTGATTCATAAAGTTTTTTTATCAACTTCTCAGTTAATTCATTTTTAAATATCCTTGCGCCCATTTTGACTCTCATCTTTTTCGCTCTTACTTTAACTGAGTCCACATTACATGCCTTTAGAAGCTTACTACTTCTTTTGTGTTTTTTTACTCCAAACATACTTTTAATCAAATTTGATTCCAATATTTGTAGCTTTTTGGTTTGGGTTTTATTTAGTCTAATCACCTCAAAACCGTAAAATAGCAATGGTCTGATGTAAGTTTTGTAATAGTATAATTTTATTTCTGTTGATACATTCAGGTCTTGTATACCTAGTCTTTTGAATTTGTTGAATCCACATAAGTATGCATTTTTTCTCTTATTTAAATTTAATCTCTCGTCGAGCTTTTCATCTAAATATACACAGAGTAAAATAATTAAAATTCGCCAGAAGTTACCGGATTTTACGTAATCTTTAATTACCTATTTTTTAAATGTCTAATTATTGTTAGATTTTATAATTTTTATCAAAATTTACGTGAAATTGTGTAATTTCTAGAATTTTTAATCCGAAAAAAATATATTTACTTATTTAAGTTCTATTTCGAAATTATTTTTTAAATTCGTAAATATGTTTTCCGAAAAGAATTACAGTCGAACCTCGTTAATCCGTAACCCTAGTTTTTCATTAAAGGATTAACAATTTTTCAAAACAAATTTTTTTTTAAGGAAATAATGATGAAAATAAAAAATAAAGCGACTTCAAGTATTGAGTAAAATCGGAGTCTAAAAGTGTCAGATTCTAGACTTTCAAACTTAAAAGTCTAATTTATTAAAAAAAAATCAAAAAGTATCATTTGTAAAAAATATTCTTAAAGAGTTGCTTTTTGGATTTATCTTATTAAAGATTAGGTAATTTATTTAATTTTAAAAGAATAGAAAATCCTCTTATTAACGTATTGTCTCGATTTTAAAGACATGTCACTCTATTTATAGTTACATGTCACTATACCATCGTTTTAATTGTATAAGACCCTGTAAAGAATTACGAGTATTCGGTATTAATGACATGTCGTTAAACAATCGCCATTTAACGTTAGCTAACGCCATCTAACGGCTTTTAACATTTTTTGTTAAATGACGTTAGAAAATTTAGATTTTTTCGGTTGCAGATGACGTTACATGGCGTTAAAAAACACTAAATATATTTTCATAAATTTTTTTTTGACTATATCGGTTCAAAGTTTCTGAATTTTATATAAGAATTATATATTTTCTGAAAGCGCATAAAAATCTCTACCAGAAAATTGACCCTAATGACCCATATTGAACAATTTATTTTCTGAAACTAGAAAAAATTCTCGATTTTAGTGTTTTTAATTTTTGATTTGAAAGTATTGAAAATAAAACGAAAAAACATCAATTTTAGACAAAAAAGCAAAAACAACGTTTTTTGATGTTAATTCAATTTATTTACCGATTTTTCTTAAACGCAGGATGACCGTTTGAAAAATTATTTATATAATCAAGTTTTAAAAATTTTTATCATTTTTAATTCGATTTTCGTTTTTATACCTTCCAGAGTAAAATTAACAGTCTAACTCTTGTTCATTTCAAAAGTCCTCCATTCAATAAAGTTTGTCACATCAGAATACACAGAGATCTATTGGTGGGATTAAAATCGATTTTAAAATCAATTATTTCAGTTTCGACAGCAGAAGTTTTATAATCTTTAATTTTAAGAGAACAAAAAAACTGGGAGTTATCACGGACTTAGTACAAAAATACTGTAAAATAGCCATTTTTTTGCTTTTTTACCGATATCTTACCCAGTGGCGGCGCCAGAACAAAAAAAATGGTGTGGCGAAATTTCATTATTTTCTTCTAAACCGATAGAGGGTTAGGGGGGGGGTCTCGAGTAACTCAGATAACCACGGATAGGGTGTTAAATATTATATTAGTTAATGGTCGATGAAAAATTCAATTTATGAAAAACACTCATACTTTTTTCTATTCTTTTCTCGTATTTTACTTGTTCGAGCAAAATTATTTTTGGGAAATTTTGTTTTTATGATCCCAGAAACCTTCACGCTAATAGAATTTCGATCTCAAATTCGAACTTCTTTTCCAAGAAAATTTTTGCATTTTTCATTGATATTAAATTCATATCTTCGAAAAAAACCTTAGAAATGGGATCTTTATGGGATCCCACGAAGTTAATAAAAATGGCAAATTTTATGCGATTTAGTGTCAATATCCTTACTATTTCTTCAATCATTTAAAATAAAAGCAAAAATTAAAATTCGGTTTTTCTCTTAAAAAATCGAAATATCCTAATATTTATTTATTTATTTATAATATTTATTAATCTGAGGCTGAGGCCGTTTTCCGACCACGAACGCAGCGACTCGTTAAAAACTTACGCTTAAAAAAAATAAAATAAAAATAAAATAAAAAACGCACAAATTTGTCTAATTGAGTAAAAAATTAAAAATATTAAAAATAACATCACAAATATACAAATATATACACTTCATTTGTCAAATTTTAGGAGCTCATATATTAAACTACTATCTCCGTTTCTTTCCGTGAAAATTTTTTGCAGATTATTGAGTTCCAGATTATTTTTCTTGCTTGCCAAGTGCTCTCTAGTCATAAATAGTGTGTAGTAACAACATTTACTGATGATATCCTTTTCATCTGGATATTCAATCTGACCAAGTTTTTCAAAAATTTTTGATATATACTCACCGCAACTTTCGTATGTTAATAAATCTTTAATTATTTCAAGAGTAAATTCATTCTTGACAAGACGTACAAAAAATTCAATTTGAAGGATTTTGAGCCTGTTGTTGAATTTGTCTATATTATTTATCAGCCTTAAACTTGAGATGCGACAATTCTTTGGTAAATTGTACATGTTTCTCAATAATTTATTCTCAACTCTCTCCAGCTCATTTATTCTTGATTTATTCATATTGCATGTTTCTAAACCATATGTTAAGATTGGCATTATATATACTTTATATAGGTGACCCTTTAAGTAAGCAGCAGTTTTGTTTGTTAATATCTCAAGATTTTTCAACTTGGCCAAGGCTACTCTAGAAGATTTTATTCTGTGTTCAATATGTTTTCTATCATCATTTTTCTCATTTAATTCAACTCCTAGGTACTTCAATGAGTCGGCTCTTTGAATATTTAGACCAGATAATTTTAGCTGAATGTCTTCTGGTTGTGAATTACTACAACTCGGATTGAAAATGATGTAGAACGTCTTGAGTGGGTTAAAAAGTATTTCAAAATCTTCACCAAATTTATTAACTAAATCTAATGCCTTTTGTAGAGAGTATTTTGAGGAGCTTATTATTAGAACATCATCGGCATAAGCGATTATGTCAATTTTCGTACTGTTTATTTTGATACCAGTATCATTATTACTTATAATTTCAAGAAGAGTCTGTAGATAAATAGAGAACAATTTTGGTGAAAATTTACCACCTTGTTTTACTCCGACAATAGATTTAAACGATACTGAAAATAAATTTTTATTGTTTATTATCATGTAGGAATTATTATAGTAATTTATTAGTCCCACTACTAGCTACGGCCTAATATTTCTCTCAATTAATTGTCTCCAAAGAATAGTTCTATTGATTTATCAAAAGCCTTACTTGCGTCAAGGCTACACACAACTGTGTTTTATAAATATCCTAATAATAAAAATTAAAGAATTGATAAAAAATAAATTGTGTGGTTCGACATTAATTTATTCTTATCTTTTTAAATAAACTCGTGAATTATTCTTTTCTGTTTCTTTTATTTTAAGCGGTAAATCATCTTTAATTAATTTTCGTTTTTTTCGTTTCGAGTAATCGGCTATTCAGCTTTAAAATTTTAAAAAGCGAACTAATTTTTTATTTTTTCTTACTGTGGCGTGGTCTCAACAAATTATAATTTAAAAATTTAGTTTATAGATAAAATGATAAACTAGTATTTCTCACAAATATTAATTAGTTTTAAACTGTGGCGGCGCCACAGTATTTTTAAAAATGGTGTGGCGACCGCCACACTTCGCCAAAGCGTGGCGCCGCCACTGATCTTACCGTTTTAATTTTTTTTTCATGGCTTAATTTTCGGGGCATTGTGAATTTTTTCAATAAACTCTTAAAAAAGGTTGAAAAAAATGTGTGCAAAGAAAAAAGTATGCAATTTTGTGAAACTTTGAAAGTTGCACCTTATAGTGAAGTCTGCAAAAGTTCTGCAATATGTGCAAAATATAAAAAATCGATTAAATGTAATTCGTTTTTCCATTATTCGATTTTCTAGAATTATCTTTTATAAATGATTCTTAAATGAAGTAAAATTTTTTTTTTTTTCTCTATGAATATTTAGATCTACGAACACAAACGATGAAAGTGAAACAATTTAGGTTTAAATAGAATATCAAAAAATCAGACTAATTCGATTATCCAAAATTCATTTTTAGAAAATTAAATTTACTTAAATCGAATTTTTATATTTTGCACAAATTGCAGATACCGTAAAACCTTGTTTATAAGCGCACCCCCAGACCCCTCGTTTTTCAGAAGAACAGACATCTGAAAAATTTTAATTTTGTGATATTATTATAGACCACACTAAACTCTACCAGGAATGTCATAATAATAAATTAAATTAATTTGTTTAGAGTACGATTTTTCCTTTCAAAGAGGATTTTTAGTCGCTTTTAAGCAAGGTTTTACGGTATTTTGCAGACTTCACCATAATGTCCAAAGTTTCACAAAGTTGTATACTTTTTTCTTTGCACACACCTTTTTCAACTTTTTTTAAAAGTTTGAATATTTTGTAATTGTACCGTAATACCTTGCAAACAAATGCATGCAATATAAATCAAAATTTTAAGAATAAATGCGCCAAAAAAAGCTTTTGGCAAAACGTAAAAATAATCAAAACATTGTTTAAGGCTAATGATTAGGTTTTCTATTAGAATATATGGTAAAATATTAAAAATTCTTTTATTTTGGGGGGCATTAATTGTTAAAATTTTAGGTTTTAATTCAATGCGTTCCTATACAAGGTATTAGGGTAAATTGTAAAAAAAATTCACAATGCCATTTTCTGGTAAAGATTTCTATGCTCTTTCAATGAAAATGTGTAATTCTAATAATTTATAACAGAAAACAAAAACTTTTTAAAATTTGCTGAACAAAATAGCTAAAAACATGTAAAAATATTAAAAATCAATTCTCTAAAGTATTTTTTTTAAATTTTTTTAGATGGATTTTCGGAAAAAAAATTAAACAAAAAAAAATGTCCAACCTTTTCAAAAAACCAATAAATATTTTATTTAAAATAATCCGTCTGCTAATTCAATATTTAATTTACTTGAAATTTAAATTTAAAAATATTCCAAAACCGAGATTTTTGAATCATAAAAAAAAATTATTAAAACTTTATTTTTTTCTATCTCTCTTATCATTGGTTCTAATCGTCAATATATCAAAACTAAACAATTATCGCTTACTTAAAACCGATGTACAAGCGTACGCTGAAGATTTAATTTATAAAATTGATAAGAATCCAATACTCAAAAATAAGAGCGATTCTTATTTAATTAATGAAATTTTAGAAAATGAATTAAATCAAATTAAAAATTCAATAAATTCGGCTTTTGTTTCAATTAATAGCCCCATTGAATTATGTAATATTGATTTGAATAGCATAAATGGAACTATTGATGTCGAAGATGTAATTGATCAATTTGGTCTAAGTGGTCTTGTTGAATTCTACACGAATGCTAGCATGAAATTAAATTTGGATATAAAAAATTTAAATTATTCACAACCAAAAGAAATTGATAAAATAGCTGAATTTTATGAATTATGGAATTCGACTAATATTAATCTACTCAATACATCTTTACCTATTAATTCGACTGATTTAATCGATTATCAAAATATTGAACAAGGTGGTCATTGGAAGCCAAAACAATGCAAAAGTCGATTTAAAGTAGCCATTATAATTCCATTTCGTGATCGACTACCACATTTAAAAGTAATAACTAATTATTTACATATGTTTTTACAAAGACAAATGTTAGACTATAGGATATTTGTTGTAGAGCCTACAATACCACTTAATATTAGTTTTAATAAGGGTAGAGTTATGAATTCGGCGTATTTGGAAGTTTTAAAAGTAGACCCTAAAATTGATTGTATTATTTTTCATGATGTTGATCTACTTCCCGAGGATCTTCGAAATGTTTATTCTTGTTCAATGCGTCCTAGGCATTTAAGTGTTGCCATTGATAAGTTTGAGTATACTTTACCATATCAAAATTTAGTTGGTGGTGTTTTATCAATTAGAACTGAACAGTATAGATTGACAAATGGCTACTCGAATTTGTACTGGGGTTGGGGCGGAGAAGGTAAATTTACATAAAACTTAGCGTTAGAAAAATCGAGGTTTAACATGAATTAAAGTTTTATATTCTTTTGAGTTTGTCATAATAATCAAATTTAACAATAGTTTTAAAGAATGAGGTTGAAAAAAAATTTTAATTAAAGGCACTAAATCGTTTCTGAGAAAATTATTTTAGAGAATAACAAAAAAAATCTCAGAAAAAAAAAGTTCAGAGAAAATTTTTAAAGAAAAAATTTATAAATTAGTAGGTAAATTTTTGTGATTTAAAATATTATTAAGCCAAGGATCCTATTTTTGATCTATATAATCATTTTTTGTGTGTGAAAATCTGTTTTTTGGTTGTCAAAAGGTTTTTCCAAAATAATTTTTCTGTGAAAAATCTATATCTGAAAATATTCCTTTCTCAGAAACATTTTTTTCTAAAATGATAGATTCCCGATTATTCAACTACAGAATACTTATCAAAATTGGATAAAGAGAATCACGAAAATTAAATAAAATTTACCGTGTCCTCTTGCCTAGGACTCTAAGAAAAATGGTAGAAGTCAAGTTCTTTTCTATTAGAAGACATCCCATCGATTACATGTTAAAACCATTTTTTGAATTTTTTTTAGAAAAGAATTTGAATTCAACCTTTTTTCTATTAGTAGACCCCAATGTTCGACTTTTTTCTTTAAAAAATTTTACCTTTGTTCTAAAAAAATAAAAAAAAAATAAAAAAAATTGTGGAGTAAAATTCAAAATTACAAAAATTTAAGGTTTTTTTCATTTTTGGATTGTTTTCTAAGACTAATTTGAAAAAAAAAAAATTTTTTTGTGGTCAAAAACGACTAAAAATCAAACAAAAAAAAGTTGCCATTTTACGTCACGAGAAACGTAAAATGGCAATATAATTAGAAAATTCAATGTTTGAATTTTTTTTGTTTCTTTTTTAGTCGTTTTTGACCACAAAAAAAATTTTTTTTTTCAAATTTTGAATTTTACTCCACAATTTTTTTTATTTTTTTTTATTTTTTTAGAACAAAGGTAAAATTTTTTAAAGAAAAAAGTCGAACATTGGGGTCTACTAATAGAAAAAAGGTTGAATTCAAATTCTTTTCTAAAAAAAATTCAAAAATGGTTTTTGTAAACTGAATATATTATTTAAATTTTTATCACTTTTTTTTATGTTTTTGTTTCAACCTTATCTACGTTTAAACATTGTTCAATTAGAGCATGAACAAAACTATCAGACAAGAAAATATTTTAAAATTTTTGTTTTTTACTAACAAATTTATTTTACTATCAGTCTATTTTTTTAACTGAATTAGAGAGGGTTAACTGTTAAAGATTTTATGGAGATTTTATGTTAAAAAATTTTTATAAAAAAATACTTTTGAAAAAGCTTTTTAATTTGATTTTAATTTTTAAGATGATGACTTTGGTCAAAGAATAAAGCATGCAAATTTGCACGTTCAGAGGCCGCCGGCGTCTGTGGCTCGTTATAAAATGATAAAACATAGACCACAAAATATGAATAAAAATCGTTATAAACTATTAAAAAAGACTAAATTTTCAAGATTTTTTGATGGTGTTCATACAGTAAAATATTCAATTGTTTCCAATCAGAAATTTAATTTATTCACATATATTTTAATCGATGTTGGTTTGCCTTAACTTAAGTAAAAGCCATATATTTTTTCTTTAACTTTTTATTGTCCATATTTTTGTAAAAAAAAAAACAAATTTGCTTGCAGGGTTACTTATTTTTTATAACTGAACTAAAAAAATACTCAAAATAAATAATATTTTTTTTAAACTTTTTTTTATATTTTACAAAAAAAAAATTGAAAATTGTTTAAAGACGGCCGAATTAATAAAAAAACTCGATTGGAAAATAAAGTTTTACGTCCAACTGCCAACACTAATTTAAATATTTTCCAATTAGTCTTTGCTTTTGACCATTCCTAAAACTTCTGGGTCACTTTGGCGTAAATTGCTTCTGTTGCTAAATAATTCCTATAATTTACAGCTCTATTAGTATTAAAATGATATTGCTACCAGCCTCTTTTTACAATATTTTATACTATTCTTTTTTTGCGCTCTCTTCTTTTATTGTTGTTGAATAGTAAATTCCATTAGTCATATTAATGCTCTCTAAACTATTCACTGTCCTAAAAATTTTTTTTTCGCTCAAAATGTCAAAAAAATTCAAAAAAATTTTTTTGAATTGAAAGATCATCAAATTGTTGATGATCTTTTGGAGTCTCTAAATGTTTCAAAAAATAAAGTTAAAAGATTCACTAGACTACGCAAGAAAGGTGGTAAAACTGATCAAACAAAACCAGACTTATTGCTAATAGAATTCACCGATAACATTACTCAAACTAAAGCTTTAAGCAACGCTGCTAAACTAAGAAATATTACTAATGT
>NTPY01000526.1:470399-527877 GCA_002922825.1 Brachionus calyciflorus | reverse complement strand
TCAAAGTAAGCGTCTAAATGGAAACAAGTTCTTTTCAGTGATGAGATGAACATTGAAGTTGACAACCGAAAAAATAGAATTTGCATTCGTAGGACCACTACAGAGAAATACATTCAAGATTGTATCATTAAGTGTATAAAGCAAGGAAGTGGTTCGATTGGGATGTGTTTTTGTATGAGTTATTATCAGGGAATTCTTTGTATCATAGATGGGAGATTAAATGCAATTAGATACATAAAAATTTTTCCTATTTTTTTCGCAATGCTGTAAAAGTACTAGTTCTAGACTTTACTTTATTTAAGTTTGCTAACTTAATCATGCTAAAATGCAACATTTTGAATTAAACCGCACCGTGTCAAGCTTTCGATATTTGCAGAACATTTTATCCTGAAAAAACTATAATTAAAAAGTCGTAAAAAAGTAATAAAAAAATTTAAAAAATTAATTTTCTTTTTTAAAGGCTATTTTTGAACTATTAAATAAAAGAGGTTACGTTTTAGCTTATTTATTTTCAATAAATTAAAAAAATACTATCAAAAATTTTAAAAAAAAAAATAGTTTTTAAACTAGTAAATGTTTTTAAAAAAAATAGAAAAAAAAAACGCTGCTTAAATTCACTTAAAAAATAAAATAAATTTTTTCTGTCTCTATTATAAAATTATTTGCTTTTCACTATCAAAATTAGCCGAAATCGCTGGTAAAATACTGGAGGAATTCATTACTGGGGAATGTACATTTGGAATATTAGTATTAGGTTCACTTTTACTTTTCGAATTGATATTCGGCGAATAAACATCGACTACAAATTGTTCAAAAGTTTGTTTCTCAGTTAGTTTACTAACTATATTATTTATTGCATGAGCCCTATGAACATAAAACTCTTGATAACCTTTCGTATTCGATAATAAAACTCGACTAGCATTTATAGCAGTCGATCGGATTAAATGTGGCATTATACTCTTATGTAAAATAGCTCCATCAAATAAAGGACCAAAAAATCCGACATGATGTTTTTTAATTATTTGTACACGATATAACCCACTGCTCAATGGGTAGATACAAATAATAACATCAGCAAATTCAGTAGCTAAAATTGACCTATCGTAATCTTTTGTGTGTTCAGACCATATTATTTGAACACTATCATTTCCTAAATGACGCCATTTACTTATTTTATTTTGATCATTTGAATTCATCATTGTCGAAACGTGAAACAAAACTTCGCATAGTGAATTTGAATAGTAAGGCGCTGTTTTTAATTGCGCCGACACGTGATGAAGACCGCCCATAAAACCCTCATGTGTTTCTAAATTGACTGGCCAAGCTAATGCACTTAGAAAATCATGATAGTCCTTGGAGCCTTTTTCATTAGATAAAATTGATTGTTTGTCCTCTTGGCCCTTAGCTATGTAAATCAAAGCTATTTTATGAGTTTCTCTACATGTTTGATCATCTAAGCTTTTAAGTTCACGAAGAAGCTGTGGTGACTTGTGAAGAACATTAAAGTTTTGACGTTTTTCCCACGATAACAAGCCCATTTGATGCACAAATGACTTGCATAAATTAAAATAGTGATTCAAGTCGTTTGTTTGAATGGGCAAAGATTCATTTTCAATTTTTTTTTCGTCAGAAATTATGACTTTTTCTTCGATAGACTCAGTTTCACATGAAATTATTTTTTGTTTAATTTCGTCTAAATTCGAAAAATTAGTTGCTGAATTTGTCGACGGATTTGAGATTAAAGTATCCAAACGACACTCTGGACTCGAATAATTTACATACTCCAAAATATTTTCTAGCAAGTCAATATTTTTTGGGATTTCTTCATGAGTAAAATTTGTCAAATTTTTAAAATCAAAAATTTCTTCTGGTTGATCTGGTTCTGTCTGATTCTCGTCTAAATCGACTATAGGTATTTCTAATTGATTTATTTTTGGTAATAAATGATTTGGCGAGTTAAGTAAACAACACTCCCAACAGTATTTACCACTGAAATCTCGTATTATAAAACGACTCACTGTAGCTGATAATTTTAAATTTTGTTTCACAGTTTCATTTAGGTATAAATCAGAATTTTTTAATGGTAATTCGACAAATGAGATCAAAAATTGGTTGTTCACCGTAAAAAACTACAAATATAACAATTAATTTTTTTATAAAAAAATTTAAATTAGCAGGGTCTAAATCGTAAATTTCAAAACTTAAACTTTTTTTGATAAACAAAAAAGATTGCAAAAAAAATCTGATACCTTACCTTGGAGTAGCGAGACGTTTAACTATTTCTTATATTAACCTATATACTTTCCTCGGTGTACTCTATTTGAAATTTCCCCTTTTTTTTATTTTCCTTTGTATAATTTTCCCAAATCGTAAATTTTACACGTTTGTAAAATTCCTCACTTTGTGGGAGAAGTAATATAAATTTTTTTTTAAAGAAGACTCAGAGTGAATTAGGAATGGTTCTGAAGATAATGTTATGATGGTAACTCACTAATATCGAAATATCTCGAAATTTTTTAAAGTAAACAAATATCGGAATAGCTTAATTTTCATTTTTTTCCAATTTTTGTTTAATTTGGCTGATAGCATTGAATGTTCTTGACGGTCCGCTTTAAGGTGTCATACCTCTGAAAAATCAAATGACAGAAGTAATTTGTATAGAAATAAAAAAGACATTAATTATCTTTGATTGACTGAGCGACGGCAAACATCAAAAAATTTAAATAAATTCATTAATTTTTAAAAAAAAATTTGATTGGATAACATTTTTCTAAAAGTGGGATTTTTTCTTAGTGAGGCATTTTCTAAATGGGGAATATTAGAACTGGGGAGATAAAAAGTGGGGAAAATTAAGATGGGGGGTTTTAATAATCAATCAAATTAATTAAAATAATTAAATTTTATTATTTTCTATATATTTGAATTAAAAACTGAATTTTAAGCACTAAGAAAAAAATCGAAAAATCAATTTTAATCGAATTTTAAGATAAAATATTCGACTAGAATCGACTTTTTTCGAATGGACTCACAACACTATAAAAAACTAAGTGAATTTTTAGAGTCATATTCAAATCAGATAGAAACATAAAAATATTTGGGGATATTTATTTTTAATACCGTAAATATTTGTTTATTAATGTCGCACCAAAAGTTCGAAAACTCGACTTAAGCGCTTAAAAAAAACTTAAATTATTGGACCCGATCTATCCAATTTTAATTGGATTTCGAGTCCAAAAATAATATCTACGGTTTTTATTAATTATCCCCAAATTGGCTTTTATTAATAGAAAATTGATAAGCTTTAATCGTAATTTCTTAAAGAACTCCGTAAAGGGTACGATCTAGAGACCTGTGTTATAAAAAAATAATCTACTTGGATATTTGGTTGATCGAACAAAAGAATGGACAAGTCATCAGTCAAATTGTTATTATTATTTGAATCATTTGATTTTGAATCAACTGCTTGAATCAGTGTTAAATCACTAGTTTCATTACAACTTGAACAAATTTTAGTAGGACCATAAGTCCCATATGGATAATGATTAAGATGATTCAATAAATGCGAAATTATCTTGAAAAAAAAAACTAAATTTAAAAAAAAATTTTTTTTTTTAAAATTTTTATTGACTTACAAATTTAGCTGCTAAATGAATGTGTTCACATTCAATTGATTCACTCGACTTAAAAGTATTACTTATATGTATTATAAGCTTAAAATTATTCTTTAATAAAGTAGCTCTATCTTGATCCTTGAGTTGAGCCAATGGCATATTCATACACCATTCCAATAGAGCAAACATATTAGCTATTATTGCTTTTTCATAATTTTCATTAATTGAATTAGACGATGGCTTGTTATTTATTAACTTAACCAAACACTGATTCAATTCCTTTAATTAAAAATAAATAAAATTTCTTTAAAATATAAAAAAAAACAAAATTACATTTATTATATTTATAGCAAATTGTATGTCTTTTTGGAAAATAAAATTGGCTAGACATGATAAAAATCTGAGATTATCACAACTCATTTTGATTAATATTGGACTATATTGATCCCTATATTCTAAATCTTTAAATATTTTTTTACACGCTTCATTAAGTCGAATTAAATTCCATGTTTTCGAGCTTGATGTCGATAGAATTTCATCGAATATAAAACAAGTTAACGAACATAAAAGAACACATTTGGAATTGTTAAAATTCGACATTGATGTCGAATTGTCCAAGTCTGAACCGATCGAAAGCTCAAAATTTCCTAATGTGCTTATTAGTAAATTTTTAAATTCTTCTCTAGTAAATTGTACAGTATTTAAAATTGGATCTTGTATTGCTAGTGATGTTGTTGATGTCGTAATGGACGGACTTGATGATGAGGAGGATGATTTCACTGTTGTTATGGCAGGACTTAAAAATGAAATTGTTTCATCGTAAAAATCTGGTAGGCATATAAATGCACCCAGAATCGAAATGGCTTCTAATTTAGGACCTTGATTGTCGATTTGAAGACATGCATTTATAAAATCTTTTATTAGTAAACTTGATGATTCTAACATTAAATGCCAAAATTTGGTTGAACATGATTGAATTATACAATTCAAAATATTCTAAATAAAAAAAAACCAAAAATTAAGGAATTTTTTTTTTTTTATTTAAAGAATTAGTTACTTTATCATTTGAGATGAGACCATAGTGTAAAGAAATGTAATAAAGATCGATAAAATTAGATGATATTGAATAGAATGGATCGTCTAATGAACACTGTGCCGATTTAATTACTATATTGGAGAGGATTTTATATGCGATTAAAGTGGCTGATTGGTAATTGGCGCTCAAAGATGGTGGTATTGAAGCGGACAATTCGTGTAGGTATTTATGAATTGATTCGAATAACCATGAGGCAAAATATGATTGTGGCATTATTATTTCGCAAATATTTGTAGATGATGTCATCAAAATCAACATTTCATCTTTGACCTAAAATTTCAAAATTAAACTGAAATGTTATAGGTAGAAAATGGGGGGAGATAGCTCAGTTGGCACCGTCATGGACGTCCAAGGTCGAGAGTACAAATTCTGTGCGAGTCAAAAAAAATTCAAATGAGTTCCTAAATTATCTCCTGGTGTTATATTTAGTAAAACACCTACCTAACCCAGCTTGTGGACTACTTTAATTTAATTTACTTTAATTTTATATTTACTTCTCCAAAATTGGAGTTTAATTCAATACGACTTTTTTGGATTTAATTTCAGTAAAATCAATTAACTCACCCTTTCCGAAACTTTATACCCTTTAAAAAAAGAACAATTCATTTTTTACTATAATACAAATTAAAACTAACTCGTAAGATTGTATTCTTTTTCTATTTCTCAACTCTTCTTCCATTCCAACTTTTCTTTTTTCTTTTCTTTGTTAGAAAAGAAAAATTTTTTAAAAATACATTACCGAGAGAAAAAAAAACAGTTTTTTTGGCGTTTAAAACCTGTTTTTTTGGATGTCGAACGTGAGTGTTTTATTGCAAAAAAAAAACAGTAAAAACATCTGAAGCACCAAAAAAACACTAATAGCTTGCAGAATCAAAATTTAAAAACCAGATTGAAACACAAGAAAAACACTTATTTACAGAAACAGGTAGATAATTGGCAAACTGTAAATGGTAATTCTTTGAACACGCCGTTAACTTATTTTAGCTTTGTACTGTAAATAAGTGTTTTGCTAGTGTTTCAATCTGTTTTTAGACTTGTTTTTAGTTGTATTGCATTAAAAAATTAGAACTTATATATTTACTTTTAAAGAAATTAAAATAGCGATAAAAACCTCACGTTTAAACAGTGTTTTTTTTCTCTCGGGTTAGTTATATTGATTATTTTGTCTATATGAAAGATAGAGTCGAGAAAAAAATTGCTTTAAAATTTAGGCTTTGAGAAATTTGAAATTTAATCAAGAATTTTTAATAATTTTTTTTTGAAAAAAAGTCAAAAATTCGCCTTTAATAAAAAGTTAAATTTAATTTCTTTTCCGAAAAAAAACAATAAAATCTTCTTCTGATAGGAAAGACTATAATCATTTTTCTTACAGCCCTTGGCAAGCAGATATGTTATAATTTTCAATATTTTATTTTAAATATCGACTCTGTAAATTAAATATTTTTCTGGAAAGCTATTTAATTAGAACCTTTTAAAAATTATGGTCAATATTTATTAAATAACTGTCTGTTTTATCATCTTTTATTTTAAGATCATTTAAAGAGTTCACAAAAAAAATTACACTTACCTTTGCTAACTTGCTCCATTTATATAGAATAAACTCAAATATTTTCTTATGAATTAATGGATCTTTAA
This sequence comes from Brachionus calyciflorus, assembly GCA_002922825.1. Taxonomy (NCBI): domain Eukaryota; kingdom Metazoa; phylum Rotifera; class Eurotatoria; order Ploima; family Brachionidae; genus Brachionus; species Brachionus calyciflorus. The sequence goes on along the minus strand of NTPY01000526.1, from coordinate 521,535 downwards.
TTAAATTAACATTACCCATACAACCAAAAAGTCTTCTCAAAAGCATTAGACTAGTGCTCTTGAATTTTTTATTCATATCTAATTCAGTATTATCTTGCTGACCGACTTGAGCTTGTGCCAAATCGGAGTTATTTGTTACAATCGAAAGTGACTGTCTATTTGCTCTACTACTCGTAGAACTTATTGCTAAAAGAGATTGATTTGATTTGTTGGAATTTTGCTCTGTTTTTTGAACAATTGGCATCTTGGGTGTTTCCATTATGAACGATGCACTTCTTTCATCATTTTTATTTAATACCTTACTTGACTCCTGTTTAGTTTCTTTTAATTTAATTTGTTGTCTATTTGGTGATGATAGATTAAATTCGACTTGAGACGATGGTAATTGTGTTTGCTGATTCAATGAAATTGTTAATTTCCCTAAAGGACTAGCTTGTACACTCGACGAATTCGATGATGTTGATACTTGAATTATATTCGAATCGGATTGAGATTCACTTTCAATACTTTTTCTATTTTTTAGACCCTCAGTTAAAATTTGATCCAATTGATTTGCTTTACTTAATTGTGCTTGATTCAATAAGTAAAATTTCGATGGTAAATTGGCGGGTAACGGTGGTAGTGGAGGTGGTACATTGCTAGTATTTGTAAGACTTGGTTGATTTGGTGAATTACCTAATTTAGGTGAGTATTGTTTTATAGATGGAGATGAAGAAGAATTATTAACTAGGAGGTTGTTGTTTTGATTGACCGCATTGGACGATGAAGACGATGATGATGAACATGATATGTTTGTAGTTTGAGTGTTTGGTGTATTTGTATTTTGAGTTGTAAAACTACTGTTATTACTTTTGACATTACTTGAATCTTAAAAAAAAAATACAGATTTTAAAAATCGTATACTAAGTCAATTTGATATATAATTGGTTAATATTTAGCCAGTCAAACTATTATTTTAAAGTAAATTAGAGTAAAATAATTTAAATTTTAGGAGTGTTTTGTTTTGGAACGAAGGATTATTCGAGCTATATTTTAAAATTCTAATGTATTTAGGTTATGTTATTTATATTCGTATTTGCCAGAAGCTATGAGCTGTTACCTACGTAAATAGTTGCTGATTCACAGCATCATACAGCAGAGAAGAATTTATACTCGGCCCGAATAATTGTAATATGTTAAGAAAATTTTGCCATTTTCAATGTAGCATCAACCAGGATTAAACCTCAGATCTAGAAATCTCAGTTTTGAGAATGTGAAACATAATTTGTATTATCTACACTGCTAATTAAAAGATATTTTACAACCTAAAATGTGTTGAAAAGGCTGTTAAAATTCTCTAAAAATACCTTAAGTATCTTAAACGTATTATTTTACAATAATGTCTACATCTTGTCCATTAAATAAAAACACAACTTTTGAAATAAAAAAAAAGAAAAAAGTTAAAAAAAAATACAAAGGACTTTCATAACCTTCGAGGACAATTTAGGGTCAAGGTGGTGGTCAAAAACGAGGATGGTTCATATTGAAAAAAAAAAATTTTTTTTAAAGCCTGTAATTTTCGGAAACTAGACAAAATTCTGTATAAGATAGTAAATTTTCATAATTTTATCAATATCCGAACATAATTTTTTTTTAATTCGAAAAAACTGCCAAGCATTTTTGGGCACCCGTTAAATTTTTTAAAAAATGTTTAATTGCTCATGGAAAGTGGTTGATTTACAAGCTGAGTGTAAAAAATTAAAACTCTCATACGTTGGTAAAAAATCCGATTTAGTCAAAAGACTTAATAATTATACAAAAGATGCCCAACCAGCTGAAACTGGAGCTTTAAGTGATACTGTTAAAAGCCAAGATGAACTAGACGTTATAGTTTTGGTTGAGAATCATGACTTTAATCAAGAAGAGGAAGAAGAAGAAATGGTTCAAAACGAATACGGTAAACGTGTTAGAGCATCATATATTAAATTTGAGGAATTTTTAAACTTAGAGGCTGCTGTTTCTAGATTAGAAGAGTCTTCTTTTTGGAAATTTATTAGAGATAGAGAAACAAAAGTTGGTCTAAAAAAATGTTTTTTCTGCTCAGGTGGCAAATCATGCCCAAAGCTAGCTTATATTTTGCTCCACCAAGACGATGATACGGCTTCAATTTGGTATAATTCAACTGAAAATGACCAATTATTGATAATTTTTTTAATTATTTTGAATCAGAATGGGTGAATTCAAGAAATAATGGATGGTACGAAGGTATGTCAGTAAACATTCCATCAACTGATAATGGTCTGGAAAGTATCAACGGAAAGATAAAGTTGATACATACATTAAGAACAAGGCTTTCTGTCAATGCTTATTTATCCAATTTAGAAAATATGCTAAGGCATTGGTCAAAAGATACCTTAAAAGAAAAGATTTTTGTAGAATCAGTGAGCTTTTCACAACAAAGTTGGAAACTAGCTTCGAGTTTTTTGAATAGTGGCAACGCTTTAATCAAAAAATTAGGGAATTCTGAGAATTTTATTCTACTAGACAAGTCTGATTCTATCTTATTGAATGTCGACTACGTCAATTCACGATACAAGAAACTAGAAAATGATAAAATTAATTTTGAAAAGTTAATCTCTTACTATTTCAATTAATTTCAACAATAACTAAATGTTTTGTAAATAAACTAAATAAAATAAACAAAAATTAATTATTTTCAACTGTTTAATTCGAACTAATTATTCTCGACAAAAAAAAAATTATTTTCGACAAAAACTAATTATTTACAGAAAAAAAATGAACAAAAATTAATTAATTTCAACATGCAGGTAATGTTTTCTCAAATAGAAATGTTACGATTTTTTTACCCAAAATGTATAAAAAATGCATGTTTATTAAATCGTAAAGTTCGAAAATTCTGAACCTAAAAATATAATGAAAATTTTTTCGTAGCTGAGAATACCTTTAATGTTAAGATTTTTTTACTTAAAAACGGCAATTTGAATTTTTAAAAAATTTACAATTAAAAAATAAACAAACCCTTATAAAAATAACAAAAATTGTGTGTGCAAAGAAAAAAATATGCCACAATGTGAAACTTTGAAAGCTACATCTTGTATGTACTTTTGCAAAAAAACCTGCAATGTGTGCAAAATATGAAAATTTGTTTAAATATAATTCGTTCTTGAATGAAGCCAAATTTTTTTCTATTTTTGCTCTACGAATATTTAGATTACTTGACACAAACCACGACAAAATTTATATTTTAATACAATACTAAAAATCAAAAAAATTCATTTATCTAAAATTAATTTTTACAGAAAATTTAATTAATGTAAATCGAATTTTCATATTTTGCACACATTGCCATGTGTTTACAATGTTCCAAATTTTCACATTGTTGCATATTTTTTTATTTGCACACAAAATTTTTGTTATTTTTATGAGGGTTTTTATATATTTTGTAATTGTAAATTGTAAAAAAATTCACATCGCCTTAAAAAACTTACAGTGTAGATATAAAATCTAAAATTATTCTAAAATTTTTCTGAAAAATGCACAAAAGCCGAATAATTTTGCAGAATTAAAATTTAGATGATACAAATTTTGAATCATATGTTACAGTTTACAGAACTAATTTTTAAAGTCCAGAAAAAAAGTTATTCAACTATCTTATTGCTTGGACTGTACTTTTGTACTAAACTTAACATTAAATAACAGATTCGTAATCTACCCTATTTTTTTTATCCTTGGCTATTTCGGTTAAGATTATTATTCATTTAAGTTGATGCTTTTACTTTTTTTTCTTGTTTAGAAAATACTTACTTGAATCAAGATTATTCGACTCGTCAAATGAACTTGTCTCATCTTCTAAATTACTACTATTACTCTGATTGGCAACATTAATTTGTAATGTAGGTGATGTAACTGCCGAATTTAAAGAAGATGAACCAGATGTATTTGGTTTATCAACTAACAATTCAGACGAATAATAAATTGACTTTTCACTAGCGCTAAATTTATTTATATTTGTTAGAGTATTTGATTTAATTGTATTTGAATTGTAGCAATTTAATTGATCGATTTGATTAGCTGCTTTAAGAGTGGCTGATTTGTCGTATGACGATGAATCATTCGAGTCTGTTTCATTAATACTACTTGTAGTATCGTCATCTTCACCATTATAGCTTTCATCATCAGCGCGTCGTTTAGACCCACGATAAAAGTATTTTGAATTGTACTGATTGTATTCATAACTATCGTCGTCAAGTTCGTCATTTTCTTCATCTTCATCTTCTTCATTATGCTCCCTATTTTGTGGATCATTTAATATGGATGAATCGTTTTCAGTGTCGGTATTAATTTCATTTGTTTTTTGCTCATGATTTGTTTCGTCATTGTGTGAATTTTGATCGTTAAATGAACTTGGTTTTGTTGTTTGTTGATTAGTTAGATTTAGAAAATTTTCGTCAGTTAAACTAGGCGATTTAGATTGTTCTATGTCGTTTGTGTTCGGTATTAACGAATTTGCTTTAAATTCATAAAAAGAAAAATTAGTCAATGTAAATATTTGAGGCAAAATTCAAGACAAAAAAAAAGCAAAATACCAAGTGTATGCAAATAGGTATCATCGCGAAAGGTGTTTTGTAAATTGTGTTTTGTGGAAGCTAGACAAAAAGAAAAGCAAGAATTTTAAGCAGGTATAAAATTTTATTTGAGATGACAATTTTTTAAATAAAAAAATCTTAGATCATTAAGTATCTATATCAACTGAAATGAAGAACATGTTTGGACAAAGGTGGTCAATTAACTGATTTTTAAATTAAGTTAAAATAATCATCAGATTTATTACTTTAATTTCATTTAAAAAAGAGACCTTGTTCAAATAAACTTATGAATTTCGGTTAGAAAAAGAAAATTTTAGTAGTATTACAAATTTTAAAAATTGTCATCTCAATAAAAAAATTATTGAAAAAAGCAAAAAAAAGAAAAGAGAAATTTTTTTTTCTAAAATTTACCTTGTCGACTAAATGCCATTTGATTAACATTCTGAGCGATCGGATTCGTTTGACTAGAAATAGGCTTATTTAAACCAACAGTAGATAGAACAGCTGGTGAATAAGTAACATTATTTTGTGATTTTAAACTTTTTTTTTCTGTTTGTAAAGTATTTGATAGTAAATAATTAGACGATGACGAACTTAGAACTTGAGTTTGTAGTTGTAATTGTTGTTGCTGTTGTTTTTCACGATTTTTATTTCTTAATTTTCTTTTTTCGTCCATCAAAGAACTTGAAACTGAATTTGATCGAGTACTAAAGACTATATTAGTACTTGAACTAGACACTGTATCGGATTCATCGTCATCATCGTTTTGATTACTTCCAGTCATAAAACCTTTAATTGTATTCAAATCAATATTGTAAATATACTTGAATATTTGTATCATTAAATCATCTATTGATTCCATCCATTTATCGACAACATCATGATTTGAATTTACTATTTGAAATAAATTAACCAGTTGATCCCATAGATCATTTGGTAAGCTGAAATTATAAGTTGCTTTAATCATAGCCATAAGTGTAGTCTTAAATAAAAAGAAAAATTTAGATTATAGTGATTAGGATACTTTTGTGATAGAGAATATACTTCTGTTGTTAGTTTTATTAGTTGACTTATTGATGAAGATGTACTTTGATTTTCACCTGAACGAGTATTGGAAGAAGTTGTTGTAGAAGCTGCACCGGGTGTATTTGTCGAATTTAATGATAAATAATCTGAGTTTGAGTTAAATAAAAAATTACATACTCTGAGTAGAATTTTGATTAACATTGTCCTTTTCAACGATAAGAATATAATTAGATTTTTAAGGAATTTTTATAAATTAAATGCTTCTGTAAAGTCTTTTAACTTTTGAAAAGCGTTTGTCTTTATGGAGACAAACGAAGAAATTTTGTCTTTTGGCCGAGTGGTGTAAGTCGAGTCCTTTGGAGCGAAAGGTCTAAGGTACAATTTTCACATAAGTGAAGAAATTTTCTAACATCGTAAGATAAATTAATATTGTAAATTAAATGCAAAATTATAAAAAAAATTTATCGTAATCGACTTGCATATAAACAAAAAGCTAAGAGGATGCGTTACATACAGCGCATTTCAGCTCTAGTTGGGCGCAACCATTCACCACCAAATGGGACTGATTAGAGATAATCAGGCTTGCGAGTCGTGGTGACTTAAAATAAAGGTTCCGAAAGGGGCATTGTAGCAAGTGTAGCGACCGGAAAAAAAAAGAAAAGCGTTTATTTAAATCTTAAAGCATACATAGTTCATGTCTTTTAAGAAGCGATATAGTTAAAAATTTTCCTAAAATACTGAAAGCTGTGGAAATTTACTTAAAAAAAAGAGTATTGATATGACATGTGGATTTTACGTAAAAAGTGAAACGCCTAAAAAAATTGAATTTTACGAGGTTTTACTATTTTTTCTTATTTTTCATTTTTTTAACAAAAAAATTTTGGCGTAGGTGTAGCCTACACATACACCTAACACCTCTTCCCATAATTTTGATGTAGATGTTGCTGAATGTTACGTAAATTGATTTTTTTAGAAAATTTTACGTATTTTTTTTTAAAAGTACATTGTTAAATCCACATGTCAAATTTCACACTTAATGGCATATCAAAGTTGACGATAGATCACTCGTAAGCTAAAATAAGTGGCGAGTCATCAATTTTTCAAAAAGGAGAGTCAGTGTTTTAGTAGAATCTGTTTAAATTATCATTTGAATTTTGGTACAAAAACGAAATTATCTCATGGTAAAATTCTAAAAATGTATGCCCTTTTACCTTAGTACAACTACGAGGAGTTACTAGATGGACATTATTTAAGCTATTAAATTAAAAAAATAAATAATAAAATGTTAACTTACCAAGTGTAAGAGTCCATTTGGATTTTTTTAATAAAAGTCTTATAGATATCCAATAAGTAACAACATATATTTTTTATTTTATCAGGCCTTTGTAAATTGGCTCGATTCAATAATAAATTATAAGAATGATAATAGAAAATTTGTAAACATTTAACACTGCCAATTCTAGTCAAACTTTGTTGCTGCATAATATCACTTTGATTTGTAGTTTTAAGCGATAGAATCGAGCTTGACGAAGAGACACTGGGTGTTTTTTCAATTTCAAAATTTTCATTTTCTCCATTATTTTCACCAGATTGATTTAGTGAAAAAACAGGATTCTCATGGTCATTCGGTTGCTCTTGAAAGTCACCACTATTTAAAAAATCGACATTTTTATTAGGTAATTCGTATTTAATTGGTTCTAGCATGAACGCTGGTAATTTAGCCTCGCTTAAAAACCATTTTTTATAAGCGTCTAGAACCAATTTGACAGTTTGGGAATTTTCGTCAAAATTTAAAAAATAAGTATTTCGTAAAATTTCATGAACCAAATTTACATTTGATTGTGATGATAATAAAACTTTTTGAATTAATTGTTTATTTGTTTGTGTTGTATCTGTTTTGTTTGTAAGTGTTGAATTTGTAAGCGTGACTGATGTAAGCGATGTAAAATTCGAATCGATTGATTCGTCACAGGAAAATTCGTCTAGAGATTTTAATTCGTTTGATTGTATTGATGAGTAGACACTTGAGTCCATTAGAGTTGACATGGCCAGTAAACTTGTAGTTAAAGTTGTTTGTGTAGTATTTGTTGTTGAAGAGTCTATAAGCAAAACTTCTATTAACCATTTTATTATTTCCTCTTTACAATTTAATTGAACTTGTTTCTTTTCGTCTAGTGGCGGATTTGTTTGATAATTTATTTGATGAAATGGATTGTATTGTTGGTAGCGTGTATCGTGATGATAAGTTGATGATGTCGAGGATTGAGTTTGTTGTTGTTTTTGATTTAGTGACTGATTTTGTTGAACCGATTCATTATTTATTAAATTTACTTAAGATAAGAGAAGTTATAGAACAAAAATAAGTTCAATTTGCAAAAATCAAAAAAAAAATAGTATCATCCTAAATTAATTTGTTTTATTAAGCAGAGAACTTTATGCAAAATTCAAAAAATTTTAAAAGAAATCAAACTACGTAAATACCAATATTTACATTCAATTAGCTCTTTAAATTGTAAAACCTAAAATTGTAACAATAATTTCTAAAACCACTCTGAGAGATCTCTGATAAACACATAATCGTCAAATAGTTGTCATTAAAATAATTTTTTTTAAATATTTTTTAAAACTAGTTTGTACAGCACTTGCTTCGAAAAAAAGGCTTGGCGTTACCCTGAGTAAAATTTAATATTTTAAAACGAAAATTCACCATATTTGTGATATATTTTTGGCACTTTTTTTCAGCAAAAAATAAAGCTCATTTTCTTCATAAAAAATTAACGACTTAAAAATTTCATCATTTAAGCAGAAATTCCTAAGAAATATCATAAATTTTAACTAACACTTAAGGGAACGGTAACACTCACGCCTTTTTTTCAAAGCAAGTGCTGTAAGCATTAAATATAGATCTGCAAAAATGTTGCAGATTGCATTTAGAACATTTTCCAGTTTTCGTTCTAAGTTTGCAAAGATACAGAGTTTTTGCAGACCTACATTTCTGGGTTAGCAAAATTTTTACACTTTGTAGAATTTTACAAAACAAGCTTATCACTTCCTGTTCAAAAGTTTTAGCAATTTGAATGAATTGAAATGACCAATTGAAATTTAAAGATCCCAAATCTAGATTTTGTTAAATTTCTTGATAACGTCAAAAATTTTAACAAATTCTTAAGGATTATTTTGTCGAGCGTCAACAAAATCAGCGTTAATAAAATCGAGGTCTCGACGTATAATATACGAGTAATTCAACTTTTTCATTCAACTGTTTCAACAGCACCCTATTTATTTTTAGAGATACCGTAATGCCTTGCAAAAAATACATACATTATAAATCAAAATTTTAAGAATAAATACGCAGAAAAAAAGCTATTTTTAAAAGCGATTCGAAAAACGTAAAAATAATCAAAACATATTTATAAATCATTTTCATCCGATCTTTTTCTCTTAAGTAATTACTTTAAGATTGAGGCTCCTAGTATCGCTGAAAATATATCAGCTCTTAAAATTAATTTAAAAAACCAACTTATATCAAATGATGGTATTTCAGACTCAATTAAACTTTGTATAAACAATTTGAGGTACAAACATTATACAGTGCATCTACAAAAATTGTAATATTCTTACGTAAGAAAATGTAAAGAAATGGTAAGGAATAAAATGATACTTTTAGAACAAAAACATTTTTAAAAATCTATATTTTTTCATTTTTTAATGAAAAAGCTCTTTTTTTTTGCCCGTGAGCATTTTCTAGAAGTTTTACCTTATTTTACAGTACAGTCCAAAACAAAGTTAACGACCTGTTTAAACACTGTTTATACAGAACATACACAAAACAAAACCAAAGCAGAAACAAAACCAAACCGAAACAGAACAGTTTAAAATGGTTTTGTGTCGATTTTGTTTCTGTTCTGTGTTGTTTTTGTTTCGGTTCTGTGTCGGTTTTGTGTATGCTCTGTTTAAACATTGTTTATGTTTTCGTTAACTTTGTTTCGGATTGTACTGTACTTAATTTTACGTAACGTATTTTACGCTTATATGTTCTAACCGACTAATATTTACGTAAGAAAATGTAAGCTTTAGAAATATTAAGTAAACTTACGCAACGTAAAAAAGGTAATTTGACCGATTCTGGGGATTTTGTAGATGCACTGTAGAACCCTCTTAAATGAGCTGATAAAATAAGTTAAACTCATTACACCTTGATCAATTTGAACTTAATCGTAATCTTTTCTCTTCTTTTTCTTTTCTTTTTTTTTATCTTATCAAATAATTTTTTATTTTTTACTTTTTAGCTAAATTTGAAAATATTCGTCTCTTTACAAAAATCAAGTATGAAAATTTTCTAAAGAGCTTTACAATATTACAAATTTTTCTTCACATTTTTAATAAAAGGGTAAGTGAATAAATTAAAAATAAGAACTTTGGTCGTTAAGGTATTTAAGAAATTGAATTTTTCCATTGAATTAAAGCAAATTTTAAAACAAAAACTTACATAAATCAATATTAGAATAGACGTTTAACGATGGAGAAGTACTAGCACTCGCGACATTATTACTTAAATTTGAACTTGAGCTTTGTTTAATAAAAGCATTTGGAAACATGTAGCTTAGATAAAAACGTTTGAATTCATCGAATAAAAATTCATAGCACAAAATTGATTGTTTATAACGATCCGTAGACCATTCCACTATTAAAAAATCATTTTGCATAAAATTAACCATGTATTTAAGTAATTCAGCCGTCAAACTGTAAATATTAGATGACTGATGTTGTTGTAGTTGTTGTTGAATTTGTTGTTGTTGTTGATTTTGAGTCAAATGTGAATTTAAACTAACTACAGACTGTTGTTGTAATTGAGATTGTATTTGATTTTGTGTATTTGATTGCTGAGACGATTGATTTTGATTGGCTTGTTGAGAATTCGGTTGAGAATTAATTTGATCTCGATTACTCGGTTGTTGAATCATGAAAATATGTTCGTTTTGTGACGAATGCGGTATTAAATAAGTTATTTCAAATTGATATAAAGTCGATTTGGAATTAGAGGCTGAAAAAAGCATTGCATTGGAATTAAGTTGAGTGCTATTTTGATGACTACTGAAAACTTTTTGAGCTTCAGCGTTGAGAATTTCTAAATTAATAGACGTATGTACATTCGAGTGAAATAAATCGAAGCCTTGTATTAATTTCTGGAACATTAATTCTTCGAGTTGTGTGCGATTTTTGTTAAGTATTTGATACCAAAGGAGAAAAAGACGCAAACCGGTAATTTTTAAATATTTAGTATTCGAAATATGGACTAGTTTTTGTAGCAAACGACCTATACTTCTCGATTGCCATCGTTGATTTATTCTCTCCGGTTGGAGAACTAAAATTTTTTGAAATATAAATAGAACTAAATCGAGTTCTTCTCGACTTAATTTGTTTATTTTTTGTTTGAGATTACCCTCGACTAAAATGAATGATTCATAAAATATAAAATAAATTTGCGAGTAATTTTGATCGAAAAATTGTTTTATTTCTAATTGACTATCGGTTGATTCAATGTAATTTTTCAAGTATCTAAGACGACTGTTTACTTCTTTTTTAATGTCAAGAATTTTAGAGATTAATTTTTTCCGGTTGAGCTCGTCAACAGTTGCTTGACTAGTAACTGTTTTGGGCTTACGAGCGAACATGTTCATTTTTCCGTAAGGTTCTGAGTCATAAAAAAAAAATTTTTTTATTTTCTTTTTAAAAAAATTTCATGAATTAATTTTTGTTCTTTTTTTTGTTTTGGTTCAAAAACACACTCACTCACAAACACCCTTATTCTATAAAAAAAAAATTTTTTTTTTCATTTCAAGCAATTCTAATAACATACGAAAGCATAATAAGAATCATAATAATACAATTTATAATTTTTTATTTTTTTTTATTTTTGCAATTTGAACATAATTTGAAATTTACTAATATGTTTTATTGAATTATTTTCGTATTTGCTAATCCCGCTTTACCTGAGTTATAATATATATATATATTTTTAAAATTTTATTGAAAATATATTTAGTTGATGTTGTAAATAATTAGCCTCTGAGAAAACTTGTTCATCTTAAAATACGAGCACATTAAACGTTTAATAAGAAAAATATTTTTTGTTCACATAATCCTTGTCATCTAAGTCTGCTCACATAAAATAAAAGATTCACATGAAATTTTTTAAAAAGAATTAATTCAAAACTGAAACAAAAATAAAATTGAAAATCCTTTGCTAGTTTAAGCAAGAAGATATCAAAAATCTTGAAAAATTTTTATGAAAATTCCAAATCTTAAAATTTCTTAGTTATATATTAAAAGAAAATGTTTAGAACTTATTTCATGATTTAAGAAAAAGCAAGATTTTATAAGAATTTTAAAATCTTAAAATTTCCATCTGGATTCTAATAAGATCTGTTACCAAACTTAAAAGATCTTATCTGATCTTGATAAGATTTTTTAAATCGCTTGGATCTCATTCAAATTCTTTTCAAAATTAAAACATGGGAAACGATTTTCAATTCTCGGCTACCTCGACTAGCCTCAACTTCAACGACCTCGAGTTTTTCTCAACTCGAGTCTTTCCTTCCTTTTCTAAGGAAAGGAAGAGTTGAAAAAAATATATTAGTTCATATTGATTGTTTTCTTGAGAGGAAAAGTCGAGGAAGAGTTGAAGAATAAATAAAATTTGTTTTTAATTTGTAATGTACGTAGATTTAAGTTAGATTTTATAATATCGAAAAAAATAAGAAAAGAAAATTTAAAAACTTTTGAAGAGAATATTTAATTTTTTTAATTTAATATTTTCATAATTTTTATTTCTTATTGCGAGGAACGAGCTTAATAACTAGACATGTATACATGTCATAATAAATTTTCAAAATACGTAATTACCTGGTCCATAAGGAAATTTCTAAAATTATTCTTTGGTATCTATTTGACTTAATACTCAATTAGAGTGACTTTCTGAAATTTTTTTTAATTTTTGCTTCGGTATTTATTTCAGTAGTATAAAATTGGCGGTATACATTTCCTGTAGTATTAATTTGTGATTTACCTATGAAGAAATTTTGTCGAAAAAAAATATTTACAAACGAAGTTTCTTTTCGAAAAATATACCTAAAAAGCAGCATTTTTATAGCAGGTTTTTTATTTTTAATTATCTTTATTTTAAATTACACCCAGGTCTTTTTATTTCTCAAAAAAAATAATAAGTGTCAATTTTTTAGGGTAATTATCAAAATAAAATGTGTCAAAAAAAACTAATCAAAATAGCCATTTGTCAAAATAGCAATTATCATAATAGCACAAAATTAAAATCAGGTATCAAAATAAAACTGATTAAAACAGCATTTATAATTAAAATAGCTTGCTTAAAATATGAGTCTCAAAATCGCTAAAAATCAAAGTTAATAAATAGTCAATTAAAGTTGTAAAATTATTTTAACTTTATTTTTATTTTTCTTTAAAAGCTTTATGATAAGCAAAATTTACCAAAAGTCGAAATTGCTGGCCAAGGTTCATTAAACTAATCATAAAAATAAAAATGAAAAATATTATTAGGGCAAAACCCTTTATCAACAATTCGCGACGTTTCGGTAAAGCGAAGTTACCATTATCAAGCTGTTAATTTATCTAAAAGGAATTAATAGGAAAAACAAGGAAATTTGAAAATAAAAATTAAAAATAAAAATCATGTTGAAATTTATTCATTAAACTAAAATTTAAAATTTTGAAACTATAGACTTAAATATTTTTGATAATCGATGATATCAATATAACGAATCAGATTAAAAGGTAATAAAGACATACTTGACAAAATTAGTTTACAATATTTAAAGGAAAAAAATCTTATCAATTAGTCAATTAATTAAAATTTTTTAATTTAATGCTATTATGAACTTGCTTTTATGAAATTAGTTAATTAGAACATTATTTTGAACTTTATTTTATTGCTATTTTTTGGCTGTTTTGATTATGCTATTTTAATTAGTTTATTTTGAACTCTGCTATTTTAATACAGAGTCAATTTTTTAGATATCCCAAACAACTTGATAGAAAATTATGAAATAAATTTATTTGATTTTAAACCCAATTAAGTACTTTTCTAATTATTTCATTTTACTATGTACTTTCGAAGCAGTAAAATATTAATATTAAGTATCATAAATACTAATCTTATCAGCATTCAAGAATTTAAATTTTAAACCGCATTTTAAATTTATTTTTATTAGAAATCTTTATAAAAAATATTTTAAAAAAGAGATTTTAAACAAAAGAATTTTTATTAAATGTTTATATACTTTTGAATGTTATAAAGACAAAAATAATGTCGATTCGAAAAGTCTAGTAAAAATCCTTCTTCATATAGAATCTTTTTTATTAATCAAAAAAAAAAATTAAATTTTTAGAATTAAAAAAGAATAAAAAAGATATTAAAAATTGTAAATAGTGAAATTTAAAAAAAATGGAAGTTGATACACCTAATCCAAATGAATCTGAAGTATTGAAAGAACCAGGAGTAGTGTCAGAAATAGAACAGAAACTAGAACAAGAAAATGAAGAAATATGCCATGAAAATCCACCAGAAGTCTTAAGCACACAAGAAACTCTTTGTATCCGAAATGAATCAACACTCAACACATTCCAAACAACTGAGCCAAGTAAAGATAACAATAATAACAATCATGATACTTGGACAACAAGAGAAAAATTACTTCTTATATCATTTGCTCTAGTCAATGGAGATTCCAATTGGTCTTATGTATGTGATCAATTGAATAAATTAAATCCAAATTCGTTCATTAAAAAAAAGACATCTGCTCAATGTTCAAAACAATATCGTCAAATAATTAATAATTTTTTAAACAAGTCAAAAGACTCTAATTCGAAAAATCAACTTATTGATCTCAAGTAAGTCTTTAATAATTTTCTAGGTGAAAATCTTAAAATTTTTAACGTCAATAGTATCTTTTTGCTGTAACTTTAACTCATGTTAGTTTTAAATAATTTCAAAACAGAATCAACCTGTACAATTCCAAAAATAGCTGAACTAATTGAATTTTACCTAAACAACTAGAAATTTTTTGTTTAGTTAATCAATTAAAAAATAATAAATTTGTTTTTTATTAGATTTATTATTTTTTACTGCATTTCTCTCGAATTAACGTTGTAATCGTACCAGTAGCCTACCTGAACCGGTACTCAAAAAAAAATTTTTTTTATAAATTTATCAAATTATTATGAAAAAAAATTGAAAAAAGAAATAAGCAAATACTTTTAACTTATCTGTAAATTAACAAGATCAACTTCAAGATCTGGTATTAGATTTATCAGCATTTAAATTAATCATTAGTGACTTTTTTGCTAGAGCTGTATTTTTTCGTGTCTTTTCTTATGCTCTTACTGGTACTTTTTCTGGGATAATTTTTTTGACAATTTAAGAAAGCTCTACAAGAACTTTTCCCTTAAAATTAGGAAATGAAACTCTTTTTTTTGTTTTTTCTTGATAGATGGACGAGAAATTTAATTTAGTATTTTATTTTCTTAAAATTATTTTAAAATTTCATTTATAATTACAGTGGTGGTGATTAATTTGTTACGTGACGTCAAATTACGTCATTTATAGCTGTTTTTAGATGGCGCGATATGACGGTTGACGTCAAATTTTATATATTTTTGACCGTCAGATAACGTGCCGTCATATTTAGTCAGATGACATCACGTTACAAATTAATCACCACCACTGTATTGTAATTATATCTAGTTAAAAATGATCCTTTATGAAGTTATAGTTACATGTAACTATACGGTGATGTTTGAGTATAGTTGCGCAATTATGAACAAGTAAAAATTTAACTGTTTCAGGGCGATTTGAAATTAAGTATCAATTCACCAATTCATGACTCAATTCAAAAACAAAGAAAAATAAAGTTTTATTAATTAAATTTTGGAAAATGTTTAGATATTGAAAATGGTTCTACATTTTATGTAAAAACTAAATATTCATTATTTATTAAATTTTTGTCACTAAAAAGATGACCAAAACACATTTAAATCCTAAAATTTTTCTCCAAATTAGCTTTTTGAATTGAGTTTTGTTAAGTTAATTTTGAGTCTTATTTAATATTTTATTGCGTTGTTAAATTTTTTTAGATTTATTTTTCATGTTAAACTTTCAAAATTACCGTAAAACCTTGCTTATAGCCCCAGGGGCTATATCCAGAAAACGACTGGGGTTATATGCGAAGTTACTGGGGGAAAGGTAGTAAATAATTTTATTAAAAATGTGCTTTGCCCCAGGGGTTAAGTAAAAAATGAATTTAAAAATTGGATGGGGTTGTATAAAATTTAATCAATTTTGTTTTTAAAAAATTCTATTGGCCAAGTCTGCAAAAATTTGTGCAATTTTAATTGCGTTTTTAAATTATATGCTATTTTAGAAAGTGCGCATATTTGCAGCTAATTAATAGATTTTTGCAATTTTGCAATTAAAATTTTTTTCTGCAAATTTGCACAGCATTAAAAAAACCTAAATTAAATACGCAATTAAAATTTCACAAATTTTTGCAGACTTGGCCAATAGGTGCAGCAAATTTTGTTGCAGTAGGCAATAATTTTTTTTATCGCCAAAAGTAGCTTTAAAAGCTTTGCAGAGTGATTTTTGCGGTCAAAAAAACAAAAAATCAAAAAACTTTAACATGCCCCAGAATATATAAACTGAAAAACTATATATTTTCAATTACATTTTCTGAAAGAGCAGAAAAAATGGAATATTTTGATATATAGAAACATATCAAAATGTTTTTTCTTCATGTTGACGCACCGGGGTGTTCTGTAGTTGCTAAATTTTTTACTTTTGGACCGATTTAAACGATAAAGGAAAAAAATTTTTTTAAAGTTAAGGTACCGCCTAAGAATGTTTTTTCATGAAGAATTCAAATTTTGAATAATATTGGGGGTGTTCCTATATATTTGGCCTAACGCACCCGGGTGTTCCCATTTTAAAAGCAGTTTTTTTGGTTTAAAATGTTCAATAAAAAAAATATGACCATTTCAATTTTATTTTCGGAAAGAGTAGAAAAAAAGAAATTTTTTGATATATAGAAACATATAAAAAAGTCTTTTCTTCCTGTTTTTCAGGTATCCGAATTTTTACTGAGTGTTTGGTAAATAAAATTAAGTTACGCATCAAGTCTAAAAAAGTCTTTTTTTTTGGAGTAAATTTATTTAAAAATTAAATGATTCGATTTCAAATAAATTTACGTCAACTAGTAGTTTTACAGTTATTTTTCACGTGGAATTTTCGTAATTTCCCAAGAATTTTATTTCCTTATTGTTTCGTTTTAGATGTAAAAAAAAATTTTTTTTAACGCAAACAGCGAAAATTAAGTTTTAATTTGGTCCCTGTTAAAACTAATTTCTAGGAAAATTTAAAATATAGGTTTAATGCCGCGAAAAAAATAAACAAAAAAATAAATTTCTATCAGACTTTCTTTTTAAATTTTAGAAAAATTTACAATGAATTAGCAGAAGAACGCCTCAATGAAGTAAACACTCAATTTCAACAATTCAAAGACGAATACACACATAAATCAAATGAAATTCTTTACTATTTAGACTTAAATTTAGAAAATAATGAAAATACCACGGCAACAAACAATAGCGACGAGCCTAAATTCGACAACAATTTCAAAAAAATGATAATCAAATGGATTGATTTGAACATGGAATCAAAAATCTATGACTTGAATGACCGCTATAATGAAACTTTAATTCAAGCCCTAAGAGAATGTGACAAAAAGCAATCAAATCAAATCAATTTACAATTAATTGATGCACTTGAACGAGACGCTGAGAAGAAACGAGAATACGATGAAAAATTAAGACTAGCTGAATTGGAACGTATTGAAAAAGAACGCTTAGAACGTGAAGCTGCTGAATTAGAAAAAAAACGCCTTGAAGAAGAAGAACAACAACGAATACAACGACAAAAAGAACTAGAAGAAGAACTTGAACGTCAACGAATTGAAAAAGAAAAAAAAGAAAAAGAAGAAGCAGAAGCAGAACGTTTACGACTTGAACAAGAACAAAAAGAAAAAGAGCTTAAACTACTTGACGAATTAAAACCAGAGATATCGCCAGAAAATATCGATGAGAGTAGTAAAGAAAGTAGTAAATTTAGTAGTGAGGACGAAATACCATTATTAAATATAATACAAAGTCGTGGTCTTTTAAACGACAAAATTAAATCGCCATCGCCAAGTGTTTCTGAAACAACTAAAATTAAAGAAATCAAAACGAGAAGATCACTTAGAAAATCAAATAAAAATGAAGATGAAAATTTAGTCTCATCTGCATCATCAGTTTCATCAGTAGCATCCCTATCGAGTATTTCACACAAATCAGTCTCTGTTTCGTGTTCAAGCATTTCGGAACAAGATGAAAATAAAGTTGAAAATGTTGTTAAACCATCCGTATCGTCAACTAGTTCTATTTATGACAATTTGGACGCCGATGATAATCAAGACATATTTTCTAAAAAAAAGGTTAAAAAAAATGAGATTAAAGAAGAATTAGTTCAATGTGATAATTTAGTACAGATTAATATAAAACAAGAGCCAAATGAGGGTCAAAACGAACCAGATAGTCAATCCAAAGCAATAAATACATCGACTTCATCATCGAGTTCGTCTAGTTCAAAAACAAATGAGGATGAAAAAGCATATAGAGCATGGAAAAAATCCATAATGATGATACTAAATAATGTATCATGTCATAAACACGCGACTATTTTTATGCATCCAGTTAAGGACGAAATAGCGCCAGGTTATTCGACTTTGATACATAGGCCAATTGATTTGAGTACAATAAAAAAAAATTTAGAAAATGGATCAATTCGTACAACTAAAGAATTTCAAAGGGATATAATGTTAATGTTCACTAATGCCTTGATGTACAATTCGTCCAATCATAACATACATAAAATAGCATTGGAAATGTTTAAAGAGGTCTTAGGAGATATTGAACAATTGCTAAATGCTCAAGAGGGCATGAATGAAAATTTAGAAAATTTATATTTAAATAAACCATTGAGATTTAAAGATATGAGATCATCGTCGACGGCTAGTGATGGCAAAGCCTCTTCAATTTTATCTAATTTAAATCAAGAAGCTCAAAATGACGATTCGGTGAGTAGTTTATTGAAGAAGAATTCGAAGGCTAAAGACGCTAAAAATACGTCAAAATCATCGCTTAAAGATGAATCTTTAAATGATAATTCGTCAATTAAAAGTAATTCGAGTGTGTCAACTCCGCGACAATCAACAGGACGCAGTAGGGTGAATTCAACCAAGACGGTTGTGAAAACTCCTAAAGTTGAAAGTAAAATTGAAAATAAAAAAGAAGAGCCAAGCAATCCAAGAAAGAGAAAACCATCTGGTAATACAAGTACAACCAATTTGAACACATCAGGATCTAATAATAACAATAATAGTAAAGAACAAACTGAGTTGGATACTTCTGAAGTATTGAACGAACCGCCTAAATCAAAAAGAAGAAAATCTGGACGTTAATTTTAATTTTGTTCTCGTTTAAGTTTGTTTGATTTTTGTTTATATACATTTTTTTTTCATTTCATTTTATATTTTAATCAAAATAAAACAGTTTTAAATTTAAATTATGTGAATTTTCGACTTAGGGTATCGGATTAATTTTCGCAAAGGATAATTAAGGCTTATTCTCATGAAAAAAGTTGACTCATAGAATTTTTCTTATTTAGAAAAATAAATTTTACAAAATAAAAACCGTTATCAATTTTT
The DNA here is from genome assembly GCA_002922825.1 of Brachionus calyciflorus. Taxonomy (NCBI): domain Eukaryota; kingdom Metazoa; phylum Rotifera; class Eurotatoria; order Ploima; family Brachionidae; genus Brachionus; species Brachionus calyciflorus. The sequence goes on along the minus strand of NTPY01000526.1, from coordinate 502,091 downwards.
CAGTAACTGTGCCCGAAAAGGAGCATATATAAGAGATCTATTCTTTAAAATCGACAAAAACAGTAAGCAATCAAAAATAGAATATGAATACGATCTAGAAATATTCATGCAGAATTTCTAAGAAATAAAACGTGTTTCAAAACCTATTTTGATAATCATACCAATCATTTAATGTATCCGTATGATTTGGAAACACATTATGATGTAGAATTATCCGAAGATACTCTAACTGATGGAGTTGAAGAGCAAATAACATCAAGTATTAAAAAAACAAAATTAAATAATTGTTCCAAAAATCAGGATTTTATAAAAAATATCGAAGAATAATTAAAATAAGTTAGTAAAAACAAAATGGAAAAATTGATGAACAATACCTTTGATGCTGAAAATGCTCGAAAAAGGCAGAACGATTCTCGGAAATTAATTAGCCTACAAAAAATAGAAGATCAGATGATAGTAAAAAAAGATTATTTACATTTAGGCCAACTCATAGTGATTTAATTTAGACGAAAACTGGTCATTTATACTAACTGGATTTATTTAGCAAAAAGAGAGATTGAAATTTGAGTAAAATGTACACTTTGCCGCTTTGTTGTTGCAAAAAAAAAATTTGAATATCAAACCGCAATTTGTTTTCTGAGAGCTAAAAGTCAAGCATCGCCTTGAAACTATTTAAATTTCTTTCTTGAATCAATTCATTTGAGATTTTACTCCAACGATTGGCCACTCTATTAACAAAAAAGTTATATCTTTGAAGATAGTTTTGTACTTGCTCACGATTAATTATTTTGCTATGTCTTCTTAGATTGTATTTCTTACCCTCTGTAAAATTAATGTTAAAAATTTATATGAAATCTTAATCTTTAAATAAAGAAATTAGTAAAATATAAAAAAAATTTGATGAATTTTTTATTAAAACGAAATTACATAATTTTGGAAAACGGGAAGCTAACACATATTCCTATTAAGAATTTAACATTAAACGATTAGATCTTAATATTTAATATTTAATATTTTTTGTTTTTACGAGATATCGCTGTCAAGGTTATATTTTAGAATGTCAAGGTTTAATAAAAAAATATATAAAATAAATAAAAATAAATAACCAATTAATCAATATGGTAACAAATTTAGGAATTAGAAATCCTAAACGTATAATTAATAGAAAAAATGAAAAAACTGAAATGATTACAGTGAGGCCATCAATAAGGAAGCATTTGATACAGTATGTCACAAAAAGTTAGAATCAAGCTTTTATTTTAATTAAATTGTCTTATTTTTAAATTTTTTCCTGTCGTTTATTTTTTCAAAGAAGAAATCAATGTGTTACAGATTTCTTTCGACCTTTGTCTCATCTTTCAAATTATCTAAATTTTTTAGCCTTTTTAGGTCTGTGTTATTTTTTCAAACCATTTTTTCTCTTTTTTGGCAAATTTTTGGTAATTTTAGCTAAATAAGGTGTAATGATAAGTAAATTTTCTTAGTTTTTGGCAAACGTGGTCTCAAATCAAAGATAATTATGTTTTTCATCAAATTCGTCGGAAAATTTTTTTGAAGCATCGGATAAATTTTTTCTAACAAGTTTAAAATCAAATTTTCCTGAAAATTATTTTGCTCTGAAAAAGACAAAAGTAATTTTTTTTGGATTTAGTTGGATTTTTTTCCAGCTTTTAATTTTTTTGGATTTATCAGACTTTAGAAAAAATAAAAATAAAAAAAAATGCGTTGAATTATATTTTTTTTATGACCGAAATAACAAACTAAAAAGCATACCAAAAAAAACAGTTTTACCAAAAAATTTTGAGAAAGACTCACTTAAATTTCTTCAATAGTGGTATCATAAAATTAGCAGAATGTGATGAAAAACATAATTATCTTTGATTTGAGACCACGTTTGCCAAAAACTAAGAAAATTTACTTATCATTACACCTTATTTAGCTAAAATTACCAAAACTTTGCCAAAAAAGAGAAAAAATGGTTTTAAAAAATAACACATACCTAAAAAGGCTAAAAAATTTAGATAATTTGAAAGATGAGACAAAGGTCGAAAGAAATCTGTAACACATTGATTTCTTCTTTGAAAAAATAAACGACAGGAAAAAATTTAAAAATAAGACAATTTAATTAAAAATACAAGCTTGATTCTAACTTTTTGTGACATACTGTAATGCACTAAATAATGGCATCATTATTGGATTTACTCGACATGGAAAAATAGAACCAGTTTTAAAATTAAAACAATGTCATAATTGCCAAGATTTTGGCCACACTCAATTTGATTGTTCGAACCAACAAAAATTCGCTAAATGTTCTGGTGAACACCATTTTAAAAACTGTGAATCAGATGAAGTAAAATGTTCAAACTGTGGCAAAGCACATTGGTCGTTCTCAAGGAAATGTACATTTGTACAAAATGCTTCATCTAACCAGATTTTTAACTTAATTAATAGTCTTGAACAAAAAAATCAACAAAAAACTGAAATAGAAGGTAAAGCTAGAGTTAATACCCAGTTTGATAGCACAGGTCGTAGTTATGCGTCTGCAGCATCAAAAAACCTAGATACTATTAATCGATTTAATATTAATGAAGTCAATTTAACAAATCTTATTAAAAAAATCATATCAAAATTAATCGAAGAACAACTCAAAGAACTAGCTAACAAAGTAATGGATGTTTTCATTTATGCCATAAATCAAACTTTGTCACAAATTGATCCTAAAGGTAACCCATCCTTAAATTTTTTGAATAAGACTCTTGAAGAAAATTTAATGAACAATAGTAAAAAAGAAATAACCTCTTTGGCAAAACAGTATAGTCAAAAAATAACTTCCACAAAAACAGTCCCGAATCCTCAAAAAAACTAAATTTAAATATGAACATTTTATTAAACAAAAAAATTTATACCGAAGCCGCTTGCGCAGTACTCCAGGTATAAATCAAAAAGTTTTGGTTATTCTACTAGAAAAGTTCCCATCGACACCATGTTAAAAAATTGTTTTTTTCCTGGAATAAACCAAAAAAAATTTAAAAAGCTGGAAATAATCCAGAAATTTATTTTCTGGATTTTAATTCAGAAAATTAATTTCAGAAATTTAATTCAAACCAATTTTAATTTAAATGAAAAGGCGCCTTATAACAACCCAATTTAATTTAAAAAACTATAGTATTTTCGCAATAATCAAACACAGAAACTAAGTCGATAGCTTCTAAATTTCCAATTAATAATTTTAAAAATTTACTCCACCAAATCTCGTATACATATCTTTTAACATGGCGAAGATTTTTTGTCCGATACAACCATTGAAAATCCAAAAACTAATTTATATATATTTATATATAATAAAAATCAAACACAAAAAATAGATTAAGAATTGCCATGTTTAACTGTCAGTCAATTAGGAATAAAACAAAAAAGTTGAAATTGAAAATTTTTTTTCTGAAAGTCAGGTTGATATTCTTTGCCTAAACGAAACATGGCTTACCAAAAACACTAATCTTCAAATTAAGAACTTAAATACTATACGATTTGATCGTATAAGTAATAAAAAAGGTGGAGGTGTCTCTATTCGATTAGCAAATCGATTAGCTATGAATATGTTGAACTAATAAGTGAAGATGAATGTCTTGCGGTAAAAATTTTAAATAATGATTTAAATTTAAATGAAAAAAATGATTTTTTTCTTGTCACATTTTATAACCCTCCCGATAAGACAATTAAATATGACACCCTATTGAAAATAGCTAACCTTGGTCCAAGAGTCTTATTAATGGGGGACTTAAATGCTCATAACGACGCCTGGTTTAGTAAACAATCTAACCAATCTGGTAAAATCGTTGAACATTTTCTTATCAACGAAGATTTCGTTCTTTTGAATAAAGATGAACTTACTTACCAACCTTTGCACAATACTAGTTACAAGGCAATTTTAGACCTGTCTCTGGCTTCTGAAGATTTGATGGATTCAATAATGGCTTTTGGAACATATGATTTGGTCCAGACCGATCATCTTCCTAAAATCGTAAACATTAAAAATGCTGGTTTTTTTAGAGCCATGTCCAATATGGAAATTAAAATAGTTGATTTTTCGATGTTTATAAAAAATGCACTCTTATTTGCCAATAATCTAATTGGAAGAAACTTAAACTCGCCCAAAGAAAAAGACGACTTTTGTAACAAATTAACAAATTCTATAAACTCAGCTATAAATGCGTCGACTATAAATCGTAATATAAGACTTAATAACTCTTCTTTCTATGTTCTTCCTAAGGAAACACTTGAATTGATTAAATTCAAAAGAAGAATCAGGAAAAAATTCCAAAAACATCAAGCTCTTCAAAATTTCGAAAAAGCAAGGATGTATAAAACGGAATAAAATCTTCTCACAAGTCAAATTAAAACAGACATAAAGAAATATACAGCCAAAAACAGCTCAAGTTTTAACAACCACAAAGTATCAGACTCAATCCTATGGAGAAAAATTCAATCAATAAACAAACAAAAAGATGAACCAAAAATTCCTAAGAGTCCTAGAATTCAGGTAGACGGCGTCTTTCTTACTAATGGAGTCGATATTAGTAATGCTTTCGCCGATCATCTGTCAAAAATTTTTAGCAATAAAAACGATAATTCTTTTGATAAAAATTTTAGTAAACATGTTGACGAGCAAGCTTTCGGGTTTTTTAAAAGTAATCCGGAGCCAATCAAAGAAACAACTTCGCAAGAAATAGAAGATATTATAAAAAGTATAAAGAGTCGAGGAGCTCCTGGTCACGATAAAGAAACAAATAAAATACTTAAGAATCTCCCAACTTGCTACCACCAATTTATTGCTAATGTTGTAAATGCTTCATTTATTCACTCTAATATTCCAGAATCCTGGAAACTTGCTATTGTCACAATGATCCCCAAACCAATGAAAGACCATTCAGAACAAATTAGAAATTTTAGACCAATAAGTCTCCTTAACACTCTCTCAAAAATTTTGGAAAGAGCTATTCAAAAGAGACTTTATGACTGGATTTGTTCAAACAAAATTTTGACTAATTTTCAGTGTGGGTTTAGGCGTTTCCGACAAACAAGAGACCAAATATTAAGACTCTTACAAGAAGGTTTGGCAGCCTTTAATCGAAATCAAAAATTAGGAGCGATCTTTATAGATATCGAAAAAGCATTCGATAAAGTTTGGCACAATGGCCTTTTATACAAACTTAACAAACTCAAAATTCCAAATTATCTTGGCAACTTGCTAAAAAATTATTTTACTAAATGAAAATTAAAAGTCCGTATAGGTAATATTTTTTCAAAAGAGTGTCCCATTGATAATGGAGTGCCACAGGGTAGTGTTTTGGGACCTATCCTCTTCAACATCTTCTTTAAAGACGTAATAGAAAATATTAAAAATTTAAATCCAGCCCTATTTGCTGATGACATTGCTGTGTGGATATCCTCTAATTTAGTAAGTGTAATTAATCTACGTCTTCAAAAATTCTTGGATTTAATTTACAGCTGGGCGTATAAGTGGAGATTAAACATTAGTACTTTGAAAACAGTATGTTATATTTTAAACAAAGCATGCATGTATGAGGAAAATGCATTACACCTTAATTACAATGGCCAACGTATAGGCTCAGAGAGGTACCCAAAATTTCTCGGAATAACTCTAGACCCAGGATTGAGATTAAATAAATACGCGGAAAATCTTAAAAGTCGAAGTCTAAAAAGGATAAATATGCTCATGTCGATTGGAGGTCGTAACTGGGGAGTCTCAAGCAACTTAACGCTAACCACACACAAGACTCTAATTCGATCGTTGACTGATTACTGTCCGTTCGCCCCGCTCATTATGTATGAGACAAACAGAATAATATTAGAAAGAATTCAATTAAAGGCATTAAAATACTGTTTTAATTTATCAAAAAATACTAGCTCAACCATAGTCTAGGAGAAAGTCAACATTGATACGATTGTAGAAAGATCGAAAAATTTAAGCGTAAATTACCTAATAAATGCCATGTTGACAAATGACCTAATTCGCCATTTTTTGGAGGAGTACAAGAACTATGAGTCACTTGATGAGGGTCTTCTATGTAAAACAATACCTAGGCGAACTATTATGGGGGTTCTGAAAAATGATCCTAGATGTGAAAAAGTATTTAAATAAAATAAGAAAAAAAAATAATATTTTGTCTATTTAGTTGGGTTCAAAGGGATCATGTCCCGGAGTCCCATGTGACCTGAAAAAGTCACAAAACCTATTCAAATCATCATCATAACCAATTAATCAGTCAATTAGCTAATTAATTATCTGATCGATTATTATTTAAAAACAAATTGTTAATTTATTTCGGCTTTTTTTTGAGTAAATTAAGTAATCGTTTATTAAAAATATTTTTTTTCAAAACTACTTAACCGATGACTTATTTTACCTAAATTAAATTTTATTATTAAATTTTACCTTCGAAAGTTAGGATAAAATTATTTAACAATATTTTTTCTGAATATTTTAATAATTTTGAGAATTTCTATTGATTTTTTGATTGATTATTTATTTACATTTTTATTTTATTTATTGAATGTTACTACGACATGATACACTCAAAAGTTCAGGTTGGGGTTTACTGTACACTTATAAAAGAACCACTGTACAAAGGTTTTCCAATATTTGCCTTTCATGTAAAAGATTTTAATAAGGACTCTGAGACCTCGGGCTTCAATAATAATCCTTAATGTCCGCCCCACCCAATAAGCTTAAAATTCCTATGATTGTGGATACGATCGCAAGATTTGCAGTCGTATCCGGTTGACGCTACACTTTCAATTTGATTTTTCTATAATTTTTTTTAGAAGTTCAGGTAATAAATGAACAGTTAAATAAATTACTATTTTAAATTATGTTCGAGTCGATTACGTTAAGTGATTACTCTTTCACTTAAAGAATGTAAACCACTACTTTACCAAGATTAGTTAAACATTTCATAGGAACATAAAATTAGTGATTTCATTCTATTAATCTTTAATTTGGGAATTATTAATTTTAAAGGAATGTGCTGGATTTTTAAATCGACCTTTTAATGACGCCAAGAAAGTAGTGTTTAAATATTTTGTATAAATAAGTTAATTATACTTAATAGAATAAATAGTCTATATTTGCATTTTTACGCTATTTGCTTGGCTTGACCAATTTCTACCAGGCTTAACTTTAATCTAAATAGATAATTCACTATAACTCAAATTTTTTAATAGATAATTCCATTTTTATAATTTATAATAGGTAATAATTTAAGATTTTCTAAATAAGAGATTAATTTTTATTTTTCTAAGATAGGTTTCGTTGATAAATATTCAGGAAAAAAACTGACGAGGATAAATAATGCGGCTAAGCGTATTATTTAAAAATATGCACACCTCATTGAGGAGGGTAAGTGCTTTCACCTTTTATGGGAATAAATTTTCAAATTTCATTAAAGACCTTTATGTTCTTTTATTTTTGTTAATTAGCATTTTTTTTCTTTTTGTTTATGTGTCAAGCTATTATATTTCGGAAAAAATTTTAATAAGTTTAAAATTTTTTTATTAATTGATAAAGATATTCTGATGAATAATTAATTTTTAGTATTTAAAAAAATTAAAAGTTTTTACAATTCACTTGGACTTATTATTGAAAAAACAATGCGATCGATTCTTTTTTAGATAAAATTTAACTTAGTATTTAAAACCGGCAGCGAAGCAACGGGTACTACTAGTAACATTTTACGAAAAGAACGATGTGAGTGATTATTGTTTATCAAAGATTTTATTTTATAACCGCAGTTTATTAGTTTTATATAATGAAAAAATTATTTAATCGTTGAAATCAAGCGAATTAATATAAATAATTATTAATAAAAAAAATTATTTATATTCAAGAATGTTAATGCAACTGTAATTTAATTGTCTAATACTTGTCGAGGACCAGAAGGAGCAGGAGCAGCTCTTGCATTAATTTGAACTGTAATTTCATTGTCTAATACTTGTCGAGGACCAGAAGGAGCAGGAGCAGCTCTTGCATTAATTTGAACTGGAATTTCATTGTCTAATATTTGTAGACGGCCAGCAGCAGAAGGAGCAGGAGCAGCTCTTGCATTAATTTGAATTGCTTTTGTATTTACCTGTCCTTGATATAAGGCTGATTGAATTAGGAAAACATAAAAAAGTAGAAATCTGTTTTTATTCATATTTTATTTTTATAAAATTTGAGTATAATGAAAAAATACTTGTTTTTCATTTGGAATTTTCGAATTTTATACAATCAAATTCTTAATATTATATTTATTTTATTAACATTCTTTTCTAATTTTGTTTTTTTTTTAATTTTTTTTTAAATTATATTTAAAATTTTTTTGAAAATAAAAGGAATTTTAATTTTAGACAGTCTTTCTTTTTATTGGCAAAAATTAAACCAAAGAAGTCTAGTCAAATATATTTATTTAAATAAAATTTTAATAACGAATTTTTGACGCAATGAAAATTCAAAAATTATAGATAAGAAAAAAACTAATTTAAATTTTTTTTATTAGTCAAATTCTTAAAAAATCCAAATTTAAATTGGTTCTAGCATTTTATCAAGACTTAATCGAAACGATTCTCCTTGATATTTTTCCGGGAAACATATAAACAATTTTGAACTTTTAAAAAAATTGCTAATTTCCTTATTAAGATATCATACTTTTGTTTGCAGATGAACTACGTATTCAAAAATTCTCTTATAATTATTTTAATTGATTCTTTACTGATTTCCATTATGTTTGTATGACTTTTTGGCTATAATAAAATATCATTGAAAGCCTTCATTCGATATCAATAGCGTAGCCAGGGGGAGCTAGAGACTTACCCCCATGTTAGCTAAAACTGTCATATTAAAAATTTAAATAAAATCAAAAATTTTTAATATTAAAACCCGGCTTTTAATTTTTGTTTTTCAAAAATTTTAAATACAGACAGATATCACTTTTAGGTTTTATTCCTGAAAAATCAAAGGCCAAATAGTCTTAAATACTAAATAATAGAAACAAATGTTTAGTTAGATCACGAACTTTTATCACACTTTTTCTTTTGTTGATTGTTGATTAATGACCGATTAAAACTTATTTTTTTATTTATGTAATAAATATTTTATCAATTTACAGTGTTGCCATGATGAATTTACCTTATTTTACGCCATATTTATTATTTAAATTTTGAAATTTTTTTTAACGTAATATTACATTAATTAGGTAAAAATTCCCGTAAATACTGAAATTTTACCAAAAATGACTTCTTTAAGATAATATTGTAAATACAGTGAATCCACCGTATCATAGAAGAATTGTATTTCATTTTTATCACAAAACAATTTGCATTTATCTTTTGAAAAAATCGTTTTTTTAAAATTCAATGTTACAAGAAAAAATTTTTAATCATGTCTTATTGAACACTAGTTTTGGGAATTTTTTTTACAGTCGATCCGAACTCGAAAAAAATCAAGTTTCGAGTTTCGAGTTCGATTGTGGAACTCAAACTCGAAACTCGAACTTGAAACTCGGTTGTAATCGAGTTTGGAACTCAAACTTTTTGTTAAATTATTATAGACCACACTAAACTCTACCAGGAATGTCATAATAAGAAATTAAATTAATTTTTTTAGAGTACGATTTTTCCTTTCAAAAAGGCGATTTTTAGTCGCTTATAAGCAAGGTTTTAGGGTTAAAAGGAAAATAACAATCCTGATCGGTTTAAAAGCTCACGAATTCACTTTTTTTGTGATTTAAAGTAGCAATTAAACTAGGCTTATTTTGCAATAGCCTAGAAACGCTATGAAAAAGAATCTCTCCTGAGTGATAGAGCTTCAAAAGCTAATGAGTCTTAAGGTAGATTTTATTTTTCTTGTTTTATGGTCTTTTCAATTCATTATTAGAAAAAAAACCGAACAAAATTAGTTTGAAAATGAATTTCAAATAACTAGAAATATTTAAAAAAATTTTTATTAGAATCCATCTCTAAAAATATTATTTGATATTTTCCGTTGAGGTTTATTTTCCTGCTAAATTCAAAAAATTACTTAGAAGCACCATAGATGTCATTTTGACATCTAGTTAAAAAATGGATGAACTAATACTTTTTTTTTTATTTATTTATTTATTTGTTTCACCCTCATAGGCAATAAAAAAAAAAATTTAAAAAGTTATAAAAATAGAAATAAAAAAGAATACAAAAATTATTTATAAAATTGACTATCCGAATAGAATTCTAAAAATAAATTTAGTTTCAAATAGAATTAAGTAAAAAAAAATTAAGTTATTTCAGGTTTTAGTATTAAATTTAAATTATCATAAAGAAAATAAAACTTTAAATTATTTCTTTTTAAGATATCAATCTGATAAAAAATATATTTGACTGAATCAACCAGTCCTTTATTTTCTGATCTATATGGTTTATTCTTTTGTGTTCTATAACAGTTTTACCTACAAGTTTGAAATTTCATTAGAAAAGAGCGATGTTTCAAAATATTTTTTTGAAAAAAATATTTGAGTGTTATTTTTGCAATGAAGATGTATCAAAACTAAATATGCTTGATCTAAGTAGCGTATTTATTTATAGTAAATTTTCCAAATAATTTAATTTTTAAAAAAAATTTAATTTTTTTTTTTAAATATTTGATAAATCACTATAACTAAATACGCTCTTTAGTTTAGACAAGGAAAATTTTTAAAGACTTGTCTAATTTCCTGATAAAATCCCCAATCAAAATTAAGAATTAGATAAACACCCTTAAAAAAATAAAAATAAATTAAAAGATCCTTTGAATTTAAAAGTTGCTGAAACATAGACCTTCAGATTATTCTGAATATTTAGAAAATTACTATAACAAAATACGCTACTTGGTTGAGATGAGTAAATTCTTTTGGCTATTTAGATCAAGATATTTTGTTTTGATTCACCTTCATCAAAAAAAAAAACATTCAAATATTTTTTTAAAAAGTTTCAAAATATTTGAAATATTTTGAAACATCGCACTTTTCTAATGAAATTTCAAACTTGTAGGTAAAGTTGTTATAGAACACAAAAGAATAAACCATATATATCTCTAATTAATTTGATAATGAATTTACAATCATAATGAATCGTAGTCTTGAATATCAATGTTGAGTTTCTCTTCCAAAATTTTAATTTTTCTACTAAACGACGAGTCTGATCGACTAAATACCGTAGGTACTTTTTTTAATTCCATATAGAGGTCTTTTGATAAATTGTTGCAAAGTATTTGCTTAAGGAAAAAAAATTTATGTTTAAAATAAATCTGTGAGACTGATTCCAGTTTTAAGGCTTCATATAATGGTTTAGTAAATGAGTACTTACTAATACCAATTGAATTTTTAACTAAAATATTTTACCTGATACTCAGTTCCTTTAGTTTTGTTTCATTTAAGTATAAAATGTCGAACGAATATCTCGAGATAGACTCACAATATTGTTTAAATAAGTAAGCGACTGTAGTTGGCTTCATATTTCTTGGTTTACACCCAATAGGGTATAAATACTGATTTTTCACAATTCCTTCTAAAATTAATAAAAAAATGTCTTTCTATAATTTTAAAACGATTTAAATAGTTTTTATTCACAATTTAACAAAGTTTCTTATCTTTCTGATGCATCTATCTGAATAAGAATTTGTATTTTCCAAAATTTTCCAATTTTTAGGTAATTTACTATGTTTTTAATACTTTTTATTCAGAAAAAAAAATTTAATCCTTAAAAAAGAAAAGGATTGCATTTTCAACTCGAGTTTTTCCTTCAGATTTTACAACCGACTTTTTGATTTGCAAAAAAACTGGGATAATATGCTATCATCGACAATAATTCAGCGATCAAAACTAAAATTTATTATAAAAATTTTATAAAAATTGCACCTTTAAGATAAAAAAATGAAATTTTTTTGAATAAATTTACTTTTTTAAACAGATATAATTTACAAAAAATAAGATAACATTTTTTGAAAATTTTTTACTTATTTTTTGTGTAGTAATATAAATCTAAACCTGATTAAAACCGAGTTTCAAGTTCGAGTTTCGAGTTTGAGTTCCACACTCGAACTTGATTTTTTTCGAGTTCGGATGCCTGCAGTCGACTTGAATCGACTCGACTGACCTTTTTTATATGAAAATTCTCGAAAATTAATTAGAAAAGGATTATTTGTCTATTCGATATATCATTAATAGAGATTATTTCCTTAAGTGGTTAATTTTATTCAATTTTATATAGAGTATATTCCAGGAAAATTTCACTATAAGAAACAATCGAAACAAGACAGAGCGATTCGACAGATAGAAGCCAAGAAATATATTATTTACAAGAAAGAGTAAATGGCATTATAATGGTACCAGTTTTCGATGAAAAATTGGAAAATATACATATTTCACTAAACAGTTGTCTATTTTTTTTTCTCTTAAACAGGATAATAAAACAAACTAAATCTGAGTAAAAATTTTCAAGAAATTTAGAATTAGATTATAAAAAATCAAAATTTGTTTATTGCAAAAATTTAACACAAGGTCGATTTTGATTTTTTTTTAAATTTTTTAAAAGAAAAAATGGCAAGGATCCTGTTTTATCAATTATAAAAAAAGAAATATTCTATTTTTAAAGAAAATTTTGTGTTTTAAAAATAATTAAAATACTATTTGATCTTTTTATAGAAATTAACAAAACGGATGTTTTCTTAATTTTTTTATATTTGGCCTTTATAAAGGCGGAGATGGAAATTTTAATAGAAGTATATATATGGAGTTATACCCCTGTTCTATGGGAATTGACAGAACACTTGCTGGTAGCCGTTATTTAACGAGCTACGATTTAACGTTTAGCTTTTAGGTAAAAAATATATACCTAAAAGCTAAACGTTATTTAATAAAAGACCTTATGCGTGGCTACATTGATTTTGTGTAAAGAGAAATGTGGAAGGATTATGGTCTAATTCAAAGGTTCCACATTTGGGCTCCAAAACCAATTTTTTACAAATCAAAGTAAATTATGAATACTCTAGCGCCAATATATTTAATTATTTATTACTGTTTTATTATTTATTATTCACAAGTTAAATTTAAATCCAGTGAATTTTAGGGTTTCATTTTTGAAAATTCAGAATACATTTCCAATTATTAATTGATTGAAGAGTGACATTTAACCTACGAGTAAAGCCTTCCTCAGCACCTATTTAAACGATGAAGAAATCGATAATTGCTGCGGTCACCGGTAAACTGAATCGGGATAAATCATGATTTAGACCGGGTACAATTTTGGACCTACTATAAGGAAACATATTTAAATTTTTAGATTTTGAATATTTTTTTATAAAATTATGCATTATTTTACTATTAAAAAAAAAAGAATCTTAAACGAATGAATTATATTATATAGGATAAAAAATCTGTGTGTGATATTTACTAAAAAAATAAGTCTTGCTTAAGATTAAAGAATTAAAAATAAAAACATATTTAAATTTTTTTTCATTAAATTTGAAAATGTTTAAAAATAATAAAAAAAATCATTTATTTAGTACTTAAACTTTCCTTAACATTAAGTTTTCTTTAAATTTCTTCTAAAAAGAATTTCTTTTTTTTGTTCGCAATCATATTATTTTCAAAAATGAAAAGCGAAGGAGAACGTTTAGCCAATGATTTTAGTTGAAAATAATTCTCGCATTCGAGACGATAAGAAAATTCCCAAGTCGCTAAGATTTTTAAAATTACTAGAAGACATGTTAGGGAAGAAATAAATAAACCATTGCGAAGATGACCGCAAAGAATAGACGCTGGTTATTTTTGACATTCAAATTTTGAGTATCTTGAAGATAAAAGTGATTAAAATTGTAATTTTTTCAGCGAAAAAGCATACCTTTTAGAGGTCAAGTTAAAAATCTCGAACCGGCTAATCGAGTTGAAAATCTCGATTTTAATAAACTGAAAAATTTAAAGCCTAAAATTTTTCTTTTTATTTGGATTAATTTTTTCAAAAAAAGCTTAAATGCCAATTATTTGAGTCTAGAAATACAAAATAAAATTCTTGCTATATCAACATCAAATATCCGAAATTGACCAAGTTCGTCATTCTATGTTTTTTTCTATAGTTGTTGACGGCGCCTCGGATATTAGTCATAAAGAGCAGATTTCATTTTGTATTCGTTATACTAATCAGCTTTAAATTTACTAAATATGACAATTTTCAATTTCGACTTTTTGTTTAATTTAATCTTAATAGAGCTCTTTTCTATCATAAATGTGCTTTCTCAGCATTTACAAAAAATTAATTTTAACTATAAAAATGTTGTATAAGGAATTAGCTGAATCCACTATAAAAATAATGAGATGTTTTGATAATAATAAATTCGAATATTTTTGGACAGAAAGTACTCTATCGATTTAGAATAGATTTGCCAGCTGATCTACGTTTGCGAAAAAAAACCTAAGTATGCACATAATTCTATATTTCAATTGTTTTTTATTACTTTTTAAATTTTAGGCGTTTTCTTAATTCAGAGCGCTTTTTTGGGTCTTGTTGCATTGGCGGCAAATTTGCCAGGTTAATTAACTATTTGTCAATTAATGGCCAATTTGTTGAAAAGAAATAAACAAAAAAAAATTGCTGGCCAGTTAAGAAAAGATGGCCAATAAATGAAATTTAATTGACAGCCAATAAATGAAAACGCTGGTCAATTTTATTCATGTTATCATGTATTTTTTTTATAATAAAAATTTATATTAAGAGCTAAAATAAAAACACGCAATTGAAATTTTCAAGAAAAGCTGATTACTAATAAAAGTAAAAGTATTTTCAGTAAATCTAAAGCCTAGATTAAAAAATTTCTAACTACTATTATTATGTACTAGTTAATAGGAAAAGGACATTTGGGATCAAAATCAATTTACTGAAATTACTTTTTGAAATTTACTGAGTCGCTTTTTGTCCGCGTAAAACACAACAAAGGCAAGAACTTAAAGCGAGAGAAAGTTTGGGTATTTGGAATGTAGGAACGTGAATCAAAAAAATGTTAATTTTATGTCGTAAAATGTCGTGATTTCGTTTTGTCGTAAATTGTTGTATTTGGTGGTATGAATTTATTAAACTTAATTTATAAATTCTTAGCACCAAATACAACAATTCACTCTGATTGTTGGTCGTCATATAATCGGATCAAACTTTTAAATAAAAACTACCACCATCTTACAGTGAACCACGATCTTTATTTTTTAGATCAAAAAACAAGATGTCATACGAACTCAATTGTGTCGATTTGGAATGGCGCCAAAAAGTTTTTTTAATTTGAAAAAAATTCGTGGTTTAAACAGAGTGTATCTACAATCATACCTTGATGAGTCTACTTGGCGTCACAATAATAATTTGACAAAATATGGTGCTTTTGAGGCTTAAGTTTTTCCAGTTGGTGGTGATCTAACTCAATTTACATATATGATATTGGTGTTGATGTCGGTGTAGACGCTGATAATGGTGAACCAAATTTAAATTATCATGTAAAACGTCTTAGTGAATTAGAACTGACTGATTTCGAATGTATAATCAATACAATAATTAGACAATTAAAAGAAAATATTTATGAGGATTATAAGTTTTCAAGCGACCTCTCAATAGAACGAACGAACTTTGTGAATAGAACGAGATTTTTTTTGAAAAAAGGCACAAGATATAAAATCATTTATATTTCAACTCGGCAGTTCAAAATAACTCGTTCTGGTTTAAGTTTTAATTTGCAAAATTTGAGAAAGCCAGATTTACCAAGAAATGAACATATAAAAAATATTTAAAAAAAATAATCTGATTGGTAATATACAGTAAAAATTAAAACTAACTTGTACGCATTTTGTTGATCGACTCTTCCTCAACTCTTCTTCAACTCTTCCTTCTCCTTCCTCGACTCTTCTTCGACTCTTCCTCTGAAGAAAACATTCAATAAAAACTAATATTTTATAACGTATTTTTTTGAAACGTTTTTAATTCTAATTGAAACTAAATTTATTTTTAGAATTTTATTCGGATAGTCAATTTTATAAATAATTTTTGTATTCTTTTTTTTATTTCTATTTTTATAACTTTGAGGCTGAAACAAATAAATAAATAAATAAAAAAGATAAATGATAATTGTACATTTATGAAAAAAAAATTGTTTTTTAAATTTTTTAAAAATTTATTTTTAAAAAAGACATTTGAAAAATAAATATAATTAAAAAAAATATAAATATATGTATATATGAGCCTATTAGAAAAATTTTATAAATTTTCATTTTGTATAACTCAGATTATACAAAATAACTATAAATATATATAAAAAACGAAAATTTTTGTTATCTTAATTTAATCGACCTGAAAAATGAACGTAAACCATCATTTTATTTCTTTACTGAAAATTTATACTTTAACATTTCTCTAAAACGTCTCATTGAGTTCTCATCCGTATTATTACCAATCTCTTTTAAATTCATATAAGATTGTTTTCTTGATTCAGGCTCGTCATTTTTGTACGAATTCGATCGCAATTGGTAACTTTTTTTTGGCGAATCATCTGATTCATTTAATTTTTTATCATAAAAAGGCACATAACTTAATCTATTCGAATCAAAACCACCAGTTTTAGAATGTTCACTATCTCTTATATTCGGAAAGCTCTTAAACTCATTGGGTTTTATTTTTGAAAATTTAACATCTTCAATTGGTAAATTAAAATTATTTTCACATGATTCACAATAGTGAAAATTTCCACTTCGTCTACTCAAAGTTTGATTGTATTTTTTATTAATCAATTTACTATAAGTAACCGAGTCAATATTGGTAAAATATTTCTCAGCAAAATCGGCATAGTCCTCTAGATCCTCGTCTTGTTTAGAACCAGACTCATAATATTTATAAATATCATACAATTTATTCAATTGATCATTACTCAATGAATACTTACGAGGAGAAAATATAGGTGCCACTTTTTCATTATTATATAATGAACTAATGCCATGTATAATACCATAGGCCTCACTTGACAATAAAAACCATCTCAATTTAGATGTAGTCTTACTGAATAATTGTCTCTCATCAATCATTTCCATAGGTTCTTGAGTTAATTCCAAAGCTTTAAAAGCAGCTCTCAAGACTTCTTGATCTGAAGCTGGGCAATCCATATCGTCTAATTTATACGAGTCTTTTTTATAATTAAACATATTGTCTTTATAATTAATATGAGATAGTTTTTTTCTATCAGCTAACTCTTTGAAATTACGGTGACGATATGTACCACTTTCCAAATTGAATTTGTAAAGTGTTAAAAATCTCCAACCGTGTTCGCACACAAATTTAATGGCGTTCAATATGAAATCAACTCGATTCTCATCGAAAAAAAACGATAAATTAAAACGAGTAAAACCGGGTTTTACTAATTTTGCTTGATATAAGTCATGGCTTATTTTAAGCAAGTAACGATCAATTGTATCGTTTTTGACTAAGATTTCTTCAAAGCTTTTTGACAATTCGGGTCTCATGCCAATTAAATAAGCAGCATATGGACCTTAAAAAAAATATACTTTAATTATATCTTGTACAATCACTTGTTAAAATTATTTAAAAAATTACCAGCACAAGCACATCCAGATCTAGTTTGAATACCAAATAAATCATTGAGTAAAACTCCAACAAAATTTGAATGTAAATAATAACCAGTTTGATTGTGTTTAATTAAGAAAGAAAAAATAGAAAGTCTCTCGACACTAAGACTACCGAGTAAATGAAGATTTGGAATTTTGGTTAGGAATTTGATCGCTTTTCTATTTAAACAAAAAAAATTTTAAATTTTAAAAAAATTTTAAATATTTTTTCGTTTGATTTTACTTTGTGTAAAAATGTTCTCTTTTTAAAATATTATTGACACCAACGGCATTTTTCAATTGAAAAACAAGACCAGCTCTAATTGACTCGACAATAGCTGGTGTGCCACCTTCTTCTCTTTCTTCTTCGTCTTTTAAATATTTATGATCGTCTTTGGTCACGTAGACAACAGTGCCACCACCACAGCCATTCGGAACTCTATTTCTGAATAGTTTTTTTTTAGCGACTAAAATCCCTGGCGTTTGAGGACCACCGACGAATTTATGAGTCGATATAAATATAGCATCTTTAAATGCTTGTTCTTCATAGTCAATATCTATATCAGCTGAGACTGATGGATTCATGTCTATTTTAACATGTGGTGCAGCTGTGGCATAATCCCAAAATGCTAAAAATCCGTACTTGTGTAACAAAGAAGTTATTTTGTCTGTGTCCGATATGATACCAGTTATATTTGAGGCAGCTGTAAATGATCCGATTTTAACTCTCTTATCATGTTTGTATTTTTTTAATTGTTTTTCTAAGTCTAAAAGATCTATTGCGCCATCTTCTCCTTCATTGGCATAAATCATCTTATTAAGATTTTATTAATTTTTAGAAAATTAAAAATTTTTTTTTTATGCGGAAAAAAAATACCTCTGCTAAAGTCTCTCTCCATGGTAATAAATTTGAATGATGTTCAAAAGGAGATACAACAACAATCTTAAAGAAAAAAATAAAAATTCAAAAAATTTTTACGCCTTGAATTTTTTTAAAATGTTTTGATTAAAAATAAAAATTTCGAATTCCTTTAATTTTTCATGTTTTAATTAATACGAAATATTTTTATACAGCCATTAAATTATTCACAATTTTAAGAAACATAAACTTACAGGTGGTTCAGTTAAGTCAAGAGCATTTATAAGTTTGTGTATGGCACCAGTGACACCAGAGCCGACAAAAAGTAAGAGATCTTCTTCACTAGCATTAACACATGTTTTAATTATATCCCTAAAATTAAATTTTTTTAAAAAATAAGCAAGAAAAAATTTAAAAAATTTTTTATTTTACCTGGCCTCATTTCTAAAAATGGTAGTTTGAACAGCTGTTACTGTAGCTGTCGAATGAGTATTAGCATATTCTTTAAGTACTTCATTGCGTATAAATTCTTCTATAAAACTCAAAGCTCTTCCACTAGCTGTATAATCACAATAAACTATTTTTCTTAGGCCAAACGGTGTTCTATACACTTCTTTATTTCCAATTTCTGATTTGGCAATCAGCTCAAACATTGATTCATATCCTTTATAAAAAAAAATGATTATTAAAAACTGAATTGTATTTTAATAACATGTGAAATAGTCTCTCACTTTTTTTACTGTCCTTTATAGGATATTGAAGTTTATTCATTTTTTAAAAATGTGTATCTAAAAGTAAAAAAAATTACAAAACTTAATGTCAAGAAATAAGAGAGAGAGAGAGAGAAAGAGATAAATGCATCTAATGTCTTGGAAAAAAATTAAATCTTTTAATTTGTTACATAAGAAAGAAAAAATTAAAAATTAGAAACAAATGAAAATGAAAAAAACAATCTTGTTACCATTCTGAGAATATTTTGGAAATATATAATTTTTGTAAAATAAGAAAAAAAAAAGTAATATCTAATCTTAAAGGAATTCGAATATTTTATTCATATATTTATTTGGAAAGTTGGGAGCAAGTTAAGCGAAGCATAAAATAATTTCAGTTTTTGTTTTGTTATTAAAATAGCTAAAATTATTCTTATCTTAGAATAGATA
Source organism: Brachionus calyciflorus (assembly GCA_002922825.1). Taxonomy (NCBI): domain Eukaryota; kingdom Metazoa; phylum Rotifera; class Eurotatoria; order Ploima; family Brachionidae; genus Brachionus; species Brachionus calyciflorus. Next base: position 482,415 of record NTPY01000526.1, on the reverse strand, counting down.
ATGACAGATCTGATGAGAGAAAATAAGAGAAGAACATTTAATTTTTTTGTTTCTTTTAATTGTGAACAATGTGCTTAAGCAATGCCTAAACGGTATTCAATTAATTGAATTCCTAACAAAAATATAATTAGCTTTAAAATACCAGAGATGGAAACACTTAAAAAAAAAAGCAAGAAAAATCAAAAATTATTGATTTTTAAACATTTTTTCCCCCTCCTAATTGAAATGGTATTTTAATGAATTTTCTTTTTTTTTCTTTTTGTCTTTGCCAAAATGGTATGATTGAAAGAAAAGAAAAAGATAAAATAAAACAAATGAGAGAGAATAAAAAAAAATCATCGTGAATCAATCGTAACATAGTTGTTTGTTTTCTTTTTTTATAAAATACCAATTTTCGTCTTTTTGTATAGAAAAAAAAATACAAAAGAATACATCATAAATATGTATAGCTACATTAGTTTTCATAGCTAAATTCTTTAGGTTCCAAATTATAATTATTTTTTAATTTGTCTTCTATTCGTTACCCTAGACAATTAGGAAAATGACAGTTTTTTTTTTTCATTAGTGTAACAAAGGCGCTATTAGTTTCTTTATATTTCGACATTCCTTTAGCATCTTTTGGTTAATTGTGTTGCCAAAACGAAACATTCCTAAAGACTTTTTATTTTATGAATTTTTTTTTTCACATTTTTTTTCCCGAGAAAGATTGGTCTAATTGAGAAGAAGTTTTTTATAATGTTAAAATTTTCTCTCAATATTATCAAGTTTTTATAGAAATTTTGGGCTTTATCTTCGACATTTTTTTGAAAATCATGCCAAATGAAAAATAAAAAAATGTAAATTTAGTTTGTCATTCAATTTAAAAATGCTGGAAATTTTTTTCGCTAGTCAATAGGGTGTAGATTTCAAAATATTTTCAATTAGTAATTTTTGACGTCATACTAAATCATATGATGTTAGTTAAAATTTTTTAAGGTATTTATTTTATATTACTAAATTAAATTAAAAGAAAAAAATTTAGTTTATTTGTTGTATCTTCGATTGTACAATTTCTGATTAAAAAAAGTACAGCGTTATCCTCGATTTTATGAACTCCGATTTTATTTATTTTCGAATTTATGAAGTAGAAAAGCTTCAACCTTATAAACTCGAACTTATGAAAATGCATGTTAATTAGTTTGCGATTTTATGAACTCTCGTTTTTGTGAACTAAATTATGTTTTACAGCCGATGTTCATAAAATCGAGGATAAACTGTATTACAAAATTGTAATTTTTAAGAACAGTTGTTTTAAGGCGTTGATAAAAACTCTCATAGATTAAAGTCTGACTTTTAGACTTTAATACAAAAATTTTATTTAGACTTTGAACATTATAAATTTTTGATCTAAAAGTTTGAATTTTTTTGAAAATAAAATGAAATCTTGACTTGATCTTACGATATGCAATTGATTACCTAATTTCAGAAAAAAAAATTTGAATACCTTTTAATGAGGGCAATAAATGAAATTATTTTTAATAATTTTGTTTAGCCTAAATTATTATTTTATGTCATTGTTTATAAAAATTTTGAGTCATTCTCAGCTCATCATTTTTATTAGCTAAAGCCTTTTAATCTTTTTTTACAAGAAATAAACAATTCCAATTAGATTTGTTTGATAGAGAATGGTCTAACAAGGTTAAGTGTTTGGACATAGGTAAATGACTAAGTTAATTAATTAGGAATGTTTAAACAATTATAAACATACCAAATTTGACAAAAAGCATTTGTTTAATTGACATTCCATTTTATTTGTATCTTACGTCAAGTTAAAGATTGGTATTTCTTTTTTTAATTGTTTTATTTTTTAGAATGAAGCTATTCATGGCTAATTACAAGGCTCATGATTTTAAAGAAAAAGTGTGAATAAATTTTTTAAAAAAATTTTAAACAAAAGTTTAAGCTATTTTCTAGATATTTGATTGATTGAATATATTGAATTTTTTAATGTTCAAGCAAAAGAGTAAAATTTTATATTAAGATTAAATTGTGATTGCAATTTGCATTTGAAGACTAGGAAATTTTCAATCTTTTTTTAACGACTTTAAAAATTTAATTTTAACAGCAAATATAAAAATTTTTAAAATTCCGAAAGGTTTTTTTTTGTCTATGACTCAACTTATTTTTATTCGTTCAGGTTTTGTCAAAAAAAGATATAAATGAAATAAAAATATTAAACTATTTGGGTTAATTTTGAGAAATTTTTTAAAAATTTTTAATGGCTTTTTTACTCTAGGTAACTAAATTCGAATTAAAATAACTTCTAAAAACAAATATTTAAAAAATTGTCTAGGAATGTCTCTTGATACATTCTTATAAATTTAATAATTTAATGTTTTATTGCTTAGCTTTACTCTTAGATAAAAAATGATTTAAATTTTTTAGTGCTGGGAAATAGTCATGCATATCTTTTCGTAAAATGAAAACTAATTAATTCAAATTAAGTGATTCGAAATAAAGAACAATTTCAATAATGACAAAAATTTCGATTAGGTATTTTTTATTTTTAAATTAAATTTCAAAATTCTTCACTTTAATTTAAATCATTCTAGTTTTTTCGTGGAGGATTGCCACTAGGCCATCAAAATAGATACCGACCATCATCGATGGCCAACGAGGAAAAATTTTAGAATTTTCAGCATCTTATTGTTATTCTGAGCCTAAGGCTCAGTATGTAGATTTCCAGCTTTTTTACTTAGTTTAAAAAACATTTTTATAATTTATGCAAAATTTAAAGAAAAATTTTGTTCTTTGTTTGGCAAAAGTTCTGGCTTAAATTTTAAGTTCTTGTAAAATCTTTTCTAAAAGAAAAATGTAAATTAATAAAAATTTTGAAGTTAGGTATCAATTCACCAATTCATGACTTAATTAAAAAACAACTAAATACAAAGTTCTATTATTTAAATTAAACTGAATAAAAATGTATTATCTTTATTTAAATGTTGGATTGATGTATTGACATGTGTGAATTGAGTCCTAACTTCAAATCACCAAAATTTTTTAATAATATCTTCAGAAAAACTTTATCTGAATATTTAGTTCGGCGCAGAAAAATGGAACTTTATCTTGTCATTATTGGCATCAACGCTAATTTGAATTTTTCAAATGAAAGAATTGTGTTTGTTGTTAATACTTATATTGAAAATTAAAACCAAAATGTGACGTCTTTTTTCCATTCACCGTCCTTAACTCAACTCTTTATTCCTTTACTTTCACTAATAATGAATCAGACTGCGTATGATAAATTAGAATCTTTAGGATTTTTATTAGGGTTGTTAAAATTCAAAAAATAAATTTTTTTTACATTTTTGAATTGAAACTTTCAATTAAATTGATTAAGAAAATTTTTTAAACGCGACAGCCAACTTTTTTTGGCTAACTAAAGATTTCCTCATTCTCCAAAATTGAACGTTCGTGAACGTTGAACTTTTAACTTTTGAAAATTGTTGAATTTTAATGTTTTTGTCGAAATTCTTATGAGCTTAAGATTGGTTTTCATATATGTTCACCAGACCAAATTAGAGAAAGAACAGAATTAACAATTAAGTTTTGATTTTAATAAAACAATAATAAATTAAGCAGCTGTTAGGTTTACATAAGCAAATCTTACATATGTTTGACATGTATCCCAGAAGCATCGAGATGCTGACGTGCACATTTATGAGCACTTCTTAATTTTATAAATACGGATCCTATTATTAATAACTTCAGATCGTTCCAACAAAGTAATAAATTAAAAGTTTTTCAATCAATAAATATTTATAATACATTTATTGTCTTTGTTAGAAGCCACTATCTTTTAGTAGCAGCGATAAAAAAGAAACATTCAATGAAAACGATTTTTTGTATGGTACAGCACTTGCTTCGAAAAAGTGGCATTACCATTACCACTACCGTTACCGTTACCATTACAATTTTCGAAAAAAATACCTTTTATAAATTTTTTTTTCGAAATATTTTATTAGGCGTAGTTCGATTGGTGAAGTTGAAAAACAGATCACTCCAAATTGAAGGTTCATTCCGATATTATTTCGAACTTCAGAAGTGGTAATACATGACGATGTATTTTAAGTTACTAAAAGAGTTAGAAAAATCAGGCTAAGGGAAACTCAAAACAAAACAGAAATATTTTTGAAGTATTTACAGTCAACCCTCTTTAATCCGAACTTCGATAATCCGAAAAATTCGTTTATCCGAATAAAACCTATAGAAGAAAGCTGTTTTTTGTAAAATTCACTGGTTTTCCACTCTTTAATCGGAAAAAAATTAATTTCGTTTATCCGAATAAATTTTTAGGATAAATTTAATATTAATAGGATAAATTTAACATTAAATGCGAAAAAATGTTTCAAAATTTATATAAAATAGCATTTTAAATGATTATGAATTGTAATCGATTATATAAATGATAATTTTTTTTTGTTTTATTTTTATTATAAGTCAAAAGTTCAAAATAAAATAAATAAAGTTAAATTTTAAATGAAATTAAGTAGTTATCCAATAAATAAATTAGATAAAAAAAGCTCCAAAATATTCAGGTTAAAATAAATACCGTATTAAATAGAAGCGCCCGCAAATAGAAGAGCGGACCTTATATTTGAGGCAAGAAACATGTCTTATTCGAGTAAAAATAAAAGAATAAAATGACTCAAATACAAGGTCCGCTCTTCTATTTGCGGGCGCTTCAATTTGAGGTAATATGGTAATATCTCATCGAAAAATTTTCGAATAAAAGAACATGAAAAAAAACCTGCCTGACCTTCTATTTGAGGTAATACGGTAATAATTAATTAGAGTTAAAAAAATTTAATTACATAAAAGTTGTGCGCTAAAATTATTCATTTTTATTTCTTTTTCGAAATTCGTTTATTTAGGTAAAAAAAATGAGGTAATTTTTCATTTATCCGAACATTTTATATTTTTTCTCATTTTTCGGATTAAGGCATAATCCGAATTTTCGTTAATCCGAATCTGTTTTTTGAAATACTTTCTGTTCGGATTAAAGAGGTTCGACTGTATTTTTAATGTCGACGGTTTTGCTAAACTCTACGTAAAAGATAGAGACAATGTAAATGAATGAATCAACTTAGAACCGAAGTATTTATTAATTGTCTTATTATAGAAGCCAATCACGTATTTATCTATTATTCTAATTTTAAAGCTTTTCCTTTGTCATAGTTCTCTTTTTTTGTTTAAACTTTAAATGAAATGTCTGGTCTTTATCTAAATCATATTTGAATTTAACCTGAAAATATCTCAAATAAGAATTTGACTTATGTAATCCAAAAAGAATTGAATGCTGCATAAGGTCATGTGGTGTCTTAAACTGTATTTTAGTCGATTTATTTTAAAAAATCTAGTAAATTTTTGTTTGATGAAAAATTTATTGAATAAAATTAGAGAAAAAAAAGAGCATTCTAAATAAGTTTATAAAGAAATAAAACTGACACACAACACAAATTAATTTAATCCTAATAATTCAACCTCGAAAACTAAAGTGGCATTTGGTGGGATTACACCAGCGGCTCCAGATGGACCATAAGCATAATCTGGCGAGCATGTCAAGTAAGCTTTTTCGCCAACGCTCATTTGAGCTACACCTTCATCCCAACCACGGATTACTTGACCAACACCAATTTGAAATTGAAATGGACGACCGCGGTCAACACTTGAGTCGAATTTTTTTCCACCAACTTTCTCTAAGAAACCAGTATAGTGTACTGATACTTTTTGACCTCTTTGTGGAAATGATCTACCATCACCGTTTCTAATAACTTGTTTAGTAACACCCATTGTCGATAGGAATCTAAAATGAGTAGAAATTAAGCGTTTAGTATTTGAAAGCAACATTTTAAAAAAACTATTTTAAATTTAAATACATCAAAAAAAAAGAATTTAAAAAGTTAAAAATTTCAGTAGATTAAAAGCACACTATTTATACGAACTATGTTTGAGGATTATTTGAAGCATTTTAAAAATGAACGATTTTTCTTACATGCTTTCAATATTTATTTTTGCATTGCCATTAAAATTACATTTAATAAAAAATATGCATTTCTATTTTAAAATATTGAATTTACATAAGCACGGCTGTTAATTTTACGCCGAAGATTAAGAAACTGTGAAAATATTATTCTTATTATTTACAAGAGAAGTAATATATTTCATCTGATTTTTAAGAGTTTTTTTTTCATTTATAATCAAAAAGCATCAAACAGCTGGAGGATTTTGAATTTATTTTAACTAAAATATGTTATAACAGAAATATTTTTTAAGTATTTATTAATCATCTTGAATTTTTTTGACAAAATAATCAGAGAATATTTATTTACTTGATGAATATGAAAAGACATTGAGTCTTTTTCGAATCTTTATGATTAAACTTTATTGAATTATTTCTAAAACTCGCTTCAATTTTTATTAAAAAACGTTTTTCAGGCATTATATTTCAATTTATTTTAGTCAAAGTTTATTAAATATCAAAGTTTGAAAAAAATTAAATTATTTTTGAATGTTTTGCATCGTTTTTTAAAAAGCTTTGAGACGAAACTAATGGCTGTATTGAATAGGAATAAAACTAACTAACTGATATCCAATAATAAATGATCGTTTTTGTTTCATATTTTTTACAAAATTTTTTACAAAGACAAAAAATATTGTTGTTTACAAAATTTGAGTTTATGCTATTTTGAAACCAAAACAGTGCTAAAAGCTTTAAGTAGGGTTGTTAAAATGACCATAAAATTTGAAAGTTTGAAATTTAATGAAATAATAGCTTAAAAAATGTGTTTTAATTCTATTTAATGAATAATCTTATAAAATATTCTATTATGTATCTATTTTTTTCTAAATTAAATTAAAATGACTCTTACCATTAAGGATTCAGATATAAATTTCAAATTTCAAAATTTTAGTTTGAAATAGCCATTTTAACATTTTAACAATTTTTTTTTTTAGATAAAATTGTACGCTGATTAAAATTCCGTCGTATTGAACATTTTTTTTCAAATTTACGGTTCGGACTTTAGAATAAAACAACATCAAAAAATGACATTTTTTGTAAATATTTCGAAAATGTTCAATCTTTTTCATTAAAATTTTACAGAATTTTCGATCGATGAATAAGTTTAAAATTTTCGTATTTACTTTTCTAATTAAATTAGATTTTTATAGAGCTTAGCGGTGGTAACTTTGGTTTAGAACTAATATTTAACAAAATTATGCATGATTATTTGAATTTTTTAAAAAACTTTTTTTTTTCAAATTTATGTTTATTAACCGATTTAAACTTTTTCTTGAGATTTCCATTAATTGAATTTTTTTATTGCTCTTTTTATTTTCTCAATTAAAGTTTTCCTGTCAGCAAATTTATTAATATTCTTCCTCGTGACCACAGCATTAGTCACAAGTCACAAAGGTTTAAATCAAGTGAGTTTGGTGGCCATTTATCCTTTTTTATATATTTATATAAGTTTTATATTATTTAGGCAGTAATGTTGATTCACTTTAACTGTGTTGATTGCCTTGCCTCTTTGATAAGGTAAAATTCGTGTCTGATAATAGTTTAAATTAATTTTATCGCCTTATTAAAAATATTGTTTCATTAAATAAAGCTTTTATCTTTGTTGAACTTTTCTTTCCTTCCTGAATAGATCAATCTCGATTTAATTTCTTGCCAATTCATACTCGAGCTTAAATACCTTCTCATTTAAGAATGCGTTCCTTATTTCAAGTGTTTTAATTTTTATTGTTGTTGACAAGTGGTTTAAAAACGGATTATGTTTTACCCGTTTGGGTTTCATTGCGAACCCACTTTAAGAACTTGGGAATTTTTAAGTTTAGAATTAGTAGAACCAATTTTTTGTTTTTTTTGATTGATGTTCGTCTCCAGAGGGTTTGATATATATAATCGTTTGATCTTTACCATAACCTTTCACTCTTGTTAAAATTTATATATTCATTTGAAATACATTCATTTGAAGGTTTACGATCAACTATCTAATTAATCAAATACCAAATGTCTGTTGGCATTCTTTTACATTTATTCCGATTTAAGACCATAAAGCCTAACTTAGTTATCACATGAGTCGCCAATTTTATTCTAGTTTTTTTTTCATTACTTTTATCATCACCAGCAAATAAAGTTGTCTAATGACAAATTCATCTTTGTTCAATCGAACAATTTCATTAGCAGTTAGAATTAGTTTCTCAAAATCGAAATTTGAACAAAAAAATTGCTCAATGTTGGTCATGAAAACTTACACCGTTTATTACCATTTATAATTTTTTTAAATTTTAAGAAATATCTTGTGCCAAAAAAGCATAGTCACTTTTGGTATTAAGCTGGAACAAATTCCTGCGTAATTTAGCTTTGTATGACTCAAAGCCTGATTTTCAATCATTTTTAAGCAAATAAGGAAATCTCTGAACTCAAGCCATGCATGCCTTTCCTTAATGTTTTGCCCATGGGTAAACTCCATATTCAACCATTAAATAAAACTCATTCTAATTCATTTTTTTCGGTCTTTATTGGTTGTATTGTAGGATCTGCTTAAGTACTCCGAGGAGTATAAATAACCAACTGAACCGGATACACAAACTATCCCTCCCAACTGAAGATTGGTCTTTTAGGTGAATTTTCTTTTGCTAATTCTAACTCGGCTGTATAAACTCTGTGGATTGGAGGCTCCATAAATGAATCTTAAAAAAATTAAATAAATTTTTTATAAAAAAAATATTTATAAAAAAAATTTTATGCTTTATCACGGCTCAGAATTAGGTTGTAGCTATCTGCTCTTCTTTTAAGTTTCAAACATCACCTTTTTAATAGATAAACATAATCTATATAATTGAGATATATTTGAAATAAAATAAATTATTTATCTCACCGCCGTCATGAAGACGACAGTCTATTTTGGCAGCCAAGTTACCACTTACCACGGTCACTAATAATTATCGGAATCTATTCGTGCCATAAGTTTTCATTTACTGTATTTTTACAAAGCTAACGATACACACTATCTAATCTTAATGACATTATTATATTTATTTTAATCATGAAAAGAAACAAAAGTAAAAAGAAACAAATTGTTATTTTGGGTAATCTATGTAGCCGTCAGATTGATTAATTTTCAAAAATTCTTTAATTTTATTGTTAGTTTTCGTTCCTAAGCAATCGTTCAAAGAAGCTTTTTTGATATTACTTTAGCTTGTCTAATGTGTCATTTAAGTTTATCATTAATTTTAAGTTGGTTATTTGAAACGCTTTCGGATCCGATAAATCTTTCTAATTCAGTTGTTTTCGATTCTACTGATTTCATTAATATTTTTTCTATTTAGACCTATCGTCTCATCTTCTTAGTAAGGTGCAGGCATTATGTAAGTTTTGTATAGGTGTCCATTTAAAAAAAGATTCGTCTTATCATTGAGTATTCCAAAAATTTTTTTTTTAGAAAGATTAGTTAGCGAGGCTTTTTTCCACTTAGCAATATGGTCCTTATCATCGTTTTTTTCATTGATATCCAGACCAAAATATTTGAAACATTTAACCTCCTGAATTTCAAGTTTCACAAAGTTCAAGGGTTTTTTTGCCAAGTGTCTTCGCAATATCTATTTACCTTGGTGTTGAATACACTGTAGATGTTTTTATCAGGATTAAATTTAGTTTCTAATCTTTTTTACTTTGAGTCATCTGTTAAGACAAGAGCTTTTTGTAATCCTTTCTTTGTGATTCTAAAAATAATAAGATCGTCGACATATGAAATAATCACTTTTTTGTGGTTATTTAGTTTGATTTCAAAGTCATGTGCACTTACTTCATTGAAGAGTTTTACTGTGCGGCTTTGGCGTAGCCAATCTTACGCTATTCCACAATTAGAAAGCCTATAAATAACTGACGCTTTATAATTTTATTTCATCTTTTTCAACTTTTGAAAAATAAAACAATACTGGCCCGAGGTCATCAGGGATCAGTATAAACATTTGTGCGGCTTTTTGATTAGCTGTCATTTGAGTCAGAGCGTATAAGAGGAATTACATGCTAAGTATTTAATTGGTTTTACCTAATTTTATTCCACAACTCATGACGAATTTATTACAGCCTGCTGATGTATGCTGGTTTTCTTTGCAAAAAAAGTATACCAAAATAAATGGAACAAATGGTTTTAGTTGGCTCTCTGAAATTTGGTTAGACTTTAGCTCGGCTTCTATTTTTCAAAGTTTCAGCAAATGTGGTATTATTGATCAATATAATTTGCTCTCAACTCATTCAAAATGAGAACTAATCCCATAATTACTTACTTTATTGATTGATTGTTTTGAGACCGAGACTGATCTAATTTTTGAAATCCTTCTTCCACTCAAGAGTCCTAACCAAGTTTCTCAATCTTAATGGGTAAGTTCTAGTCAAGCCGAAGAACCAGCCTAAACTATAAGCACAAAATTAGACACCCAGCCAGATCTAAATATAAGCGCAAGTCGATACATAATACCAGCACCAAGTCCAATATTAGCTTCCAAACAAGCTCAAAGTATAAGCCCAAATATAGCCACAGAACTAGCTCAAAATCAGTTTCCATTTGGAACCCTAAAACGACTAATGAAAATGTATAAAGTAAAGTTTAGAGTTCAAAGAAAAGAGGAAGCAGTCAAGATGTACCCACCTCAAAATTAAAAAAATGAAAACAAAAAATGCTTAAAAAATAAAGCAAAGTAAAATAATGAATTGTAATATATTTAATTGGAAACTTTTAATAATTGAAATCGTTCAAGTTTTATCTTTTTCAAATTTTTCTTATACTCTTAATTTTAGTGTCACATTTAAAATTAAATTAGTAATTTTTTACTTAATAAAATATTTAAAAATAAAATAACTATTTTTAAGGTTAAATCGCTTAATAAATTACTGAAAGTATCATTAATTATAATTAATTTAAAAATAAAATAAGACCTTTAACTTTGGACATTGGAATCTTGAATCAATATTCTTGATTTGAGATTCGGCCCATATGTATTTGCTTTTTGGAAATCAATCTAAAAAAAAATTCTAAAAAATTTTTTAAAAATGTTTAAAAAAATACCAAAAACATCCCTTTTTAGGCTTTATTTTTTCAAAAACGCATCATTTTCTACTCTTTGAAAATGATGCGTTTTTGAGTAAATGAGTTTTAATTTTTAGAATTTTTTTAAGCGAGCTAACTTCGTATTAATGCGTAACGAATTGCATATAGATTTGGTCTAGAGCGGAAATAACTATAAATTTTATTCTCTTCGCTTAAAAATGTATTTTTTATCAAAATTTTCAAAATCTTCGCCTAAAAAAATTACAGTGTTATTTTGGAGAAAATATTCACACAAATATAATTTTAAAATAAGTGAAGTTTTTGTAAAAGAAAACCCTTTTTTGAAAAATATCTAAACAAATGAAGGTTCATTCTATCTTTAACTGTTTTGCTTAATTTTGCTGATTGTTTTGAATTTTTTGGCGCTTTTTTTTTCAAATAATAGCCAGACGATCTGGTACAATAGGATTTTTTAAGAAAAAATAAGTTTTTTTCGAATTTTATGCAAAAGAAACCTTGAGTCTTAGTCTAAACTGTAAAAGTTTAATAACTCAGTGTGTTTATTTCATAAAAATTAATTTTATTATTGATTGAATTTTACCTTTCTTTCTAATCTTAAAAATAATTTTAAACATCAAAAAACTTAAAAAACACTAATAATCATGGAATAGAACCATGAAAATCTTTAAAAAAATGATTTTATCCTAAAGCTCAAAACTTTTGATAGGCCTTTTTTTTTGAAAACCCACAAAGATATTTTAATGAGTAACAAACTCGATTTTTTTTAATTTTGCCTTGGTAAATATCATGAATTATGTATATTTACTTAGGCCGAGAAAAAGGCTATTACTAAAACGCAGATCGGTGTTTTTCGAAAAAATATATTTCTGTTGTTTTTGGCAAATAAACCATACTAT
>NTPY01000526.1:437796-468160 GCA_002922825.1 Brachionus calyciflorus | reverse complement strand
CTTACTTTTATTTTTCTAAAAATAAATTTAGCCGATTCTCTAAGCAATATTAAGTGACCGGAGTTATTTGGTTCGATGGTTTTCAGTAAAACTACCGATCATTTTTTTCGAAAATTCGAATTTTGTCTTTTATGCTGAATAACTTTTTATATATTCGTCGGGAAAAGTTGAAAATAATTTTTTCTGAAAGCTCTCAAAATTCTCTACAAACCGGAGTTGGTTTAAAATTTTGTTGAAGAAAAAAATAGTGCTAAGTTTTTTCAGAGAAAAACACCGATCTGCGTTTTAGTAATAGCAGAGAAAAACGTGGACGACAGAATTTTCGGAGCCAAATCTAAAAAAAAGATTATATCAAATATACTGATTAACGCCAACTTAAATTTCATGTATTTCATATGTTCCAAATAAATATTTGAAAGAAAAAAAAAACTTATTCTAAATTTTTTAAATATTTTATTTGTAAGAAAATTTACTTAACCGTATAAGTTCAATTCTTTTTTTTTTGTATATTTTTTATATATTTTAAGTAACATGTTAGTTTGTTTTTAAAGTTTAAATTAATTACAAAATATTAAAAAATTTTAATTAATATGAAAAAAAAAATGAAATCAAAGTAAAAAGAGAAAAAAAAAAAACATGAACATAAACATTTAAAATGAAGAAAAAAAAAATATCAACAATTTTAGTAAATTTTCAAAATTAATTTTATTTAAGTCTGTTTTCTTTCTAAATCCACGGCGGCAACCCAATACTTCTTCTCGCTTTCATTTTACCAAATATTCAACCACCAGAAATAAAATAATAAAATAAAATAAACCCCTTTTCTTGTTTTTTTTTTTCTTTCTTTTCTGTAATATTGGATAAATACAAAAATAATAAATAAATTTTTTTTTCTGTGCTTTTTAATTCTTATAGCGTGTAGTTTCAAGCAATAAAAAAAAATAATAATAAGATTATATAAAATGATATAAATTACAAAGCAGAGCAAAAAAAAAATAATAATAATAATATCAATTAACTTAATATATATACTATAAATCAATAAAGGAGTTATTTATTCTTAAATATTTGAAAAAAAGAAAAATAGAAGAAATTTTTTTAAATTTTTTGAATTTTTTCTCCGACGACAATAGGATTATTTTTTCTTATTTGATCTTGTCCGTGTTCTTTATAATCAAATTTACAATCGTGTTTATCGGAGTAACGATGCTCCCAACAATAGAGACCACCACAACGACAATCAAAACCGGTCAAACCGACTTTACGCTTACACGAATCAAAACAGCATTTATTTCTCTTTTTTTTCTCAGAGCCTATACTTGAACAAGTCAAACTGCCTACTGTCTCACTAGCGTCCGAAGCACATGATGACGGTATAGCTGTCGAATTCAAAGTGGATGACTCAGTGAGACTCATAGCAGTGTCTTCTTCTTTTGGTGGCTTAGGAATTGGTATTGGGATTGATGGTGTAGTGGCTACAATAGTCGGCATTGTAGTCGGTACTGGTGTATTTGGTGTAACATCAGTTGGAGTAACTCGGCCCGCTGCTGAGCCACTATTTTGTCTTTTAACATGGTCTTTATAACATTTAGAACAATAGCCATCGCATGCAGCATTGCCAAAGAAACCACAATTTTTCTTGCACAACATACTATTCAATTGATTTGTATTATTCTCCATATTATATATTATAAAATTATTCTTTAAAAAAAAATATCTACTCTTTTTTCTAAACTCAACAAAATAATTAAATTTTCAGAAACTTTTTTGTACTGGTCTCTATTATTTTCAAAAAATAAAACTTATGGCAACAAAATAACATTAAAAATAATTACCCAGTTAAAATACGCAATTTTATGAAAAAAAAAAAAATTTTTTTTTTTGATAAGAAATTTTCAACTATAAAAAAATTTATGAAAAATTTTCTTTATGTGTGTGTGTGTTGGGGCCTTATTTATTTTGAAATTATTATGTTGTAATCGAGATGAAATAGTCATTTTTTTATATTTTGTTGTGTTCAAAGTACCCGAGTACTTGAATAAGAAATAGAGAGAGAGAAAAGAAAAAAATTCGAGTTTTTCTAATAGAAGCTTCTATTAGAAAATTTTATAATAATAATAAAAAAAAAATAAGCTTCGTTACATAATTAAGTTATGTATTATAAATTATGAAATTACGATTATTATTTAGTTGTTGTTTGTTTGTTTGTCGGTGTTAAATTTAGGCCCGAATTTTTTCGTAAAATTTAAAAAAAAAATTTAAAAAAAAAAAATAAAAATTCGTAAGAACTAATACAAAATATAAAATAAAAAAAAAAAAACGAAATTTAAAAATAAAAAATTCGATATATAATCAAAAGTGAATAATATTAGGTGGAGTTTGTGTGTTGTGGGTTTTTTAAAAATATTTTCTGGTTAAGCTTTGAGTATATGCAAAGAAATGAGAATATTATTTAGGAATTTATTATTTTTATTTTCTTAGTGAGTTGAAGGTATTGTAGTTAAATGGCGGAGTTGAAATTTTCATTCATCATGATTATAATTTTTTGTTTTTGTTGTTGAAGCGCACAAAATATTAAATTATTTTGCTTCTCGGCAAATATTTTATGATAATTAGCCAAAATTGCAAACTTTTTATATTTTATATTTACCCTCAAAAAACAATAATAATAAAAATACCAACATAATTTTGTTGTTATTGAAACTTAAGACAAAAAAAAAAGATTGCAATAAAACTTATGATCCTTACCTTTTTATTTAAAAAACGAAATTTTTTAAAAGTTTAAAGTGATCTCATCTATTATTCACTCTTGACAACATTGACGTTAATTAGACCTTGATTTATGTTATTTATTCAATATAAATGAACAATTGAATTTTTTTATCATATGTTCACTTAATAGGCTCTTTAAAAAAAAAATTAAATTATGTAATTTATTGAAAAAGACTGTGTTTTTTAATCTATGAATATCAATCATGTCTTATTTAATAATTATAATATAATTATTTTGGAAATTAATTCAAACAAAATTTACACTTCCTTTTAACCTCATATATTTGAGTTTATGAAATTGGCAAATTTTTTTTTTCAATTAGATTTTTTCTAAATTCTCAAAATGCGATGTTACTTTTTTTTTTCGCAATAGTTTCCTATGTAAAAATGCAATTTTCGAAAACGCAAATTGAATAAAAAAATTTTAGTAGAAAAAAAAAATGTGCCAATTAGGTTTCAACGGTTTGGGTTACTTTGGAAATATTACATAATTCGTTTTTGGTTAAATAGAGATTTATTACGAAAAAAAAATATTTTTTTTTATATCTTTACGAACAAAATGTGTGACTTTTAACATTTCAAGTAAAATAAATATTTAGAGAATTAAATAAAACAAATTTAATTCAAAAAAGCGAAGCTTTGTAATTGTTGAGTAACAAAAGATAGATATTAAATTAAAAATAAAAATTAATTAACTTTATTTAAATTTATTACTTTTAAAAATTGTAATCGTTAAATTAATACTTTTAGGAAAACTAGATGCTTTGAAATAGGAGCTTTGCGACGCTTACTTGTGTAAATTTGGATGATTTACACACAATTTATCAAAATAAAATGCGTTTATTTATTCAATAGGATAAATAGTTACCCTTAAAACCAGTTTGTCAATTTTTCTTTATTGTGTCATTTCATTTTTAAGCCTAAAGTCTTATATTTTTTCATCAAATATTAGAAAAAATGAAGTAAAAATTTTTTACTTTTAATATCCGGAGAGCTATACTTGAAAGAAAGTTGCGTTATTAAAATTTAATAACCGCAACTTTTTTTTACTCGAATTCCATTTTGTAACCAAGTTTTTGTAAGTTTTTAAGATAAAATAATTTATAAAAATTTAGTTACCTATTAAAAAATTTGAGTTAAAGTTAAAAATCTATTAAGAAACTTTAAAATTTTAACTGTTATAAATAGGTCACACCAAAAAAGTACCGTAAAAATACAAATTTAGATTAACTCCTCAAGTATAATTAACTTATTTTCAAAATATCTAAACTCTCCTTCCATGCCTTTAATAAAAGGCCGATTTACATATCCGGCACGCTACTTTTTTCAAATAATTTTTTTAAAAATTTAATTAAACATGAAACTAATTTAAAAAATTTCAATTCAAAAGCTAAATAAATAATCCAAGTGTTGATTTGTAATTATTTCTTAATACAAAATATTTGAAAATTATGTACATAAATGATAACAAGGTTACAAAACGCAAGGTTAAAATTTGACAATATATAATTTACCATTCATTTTGTAAAAATTAAATGATAATAATAATTTCTGACTGAATAATCATATAAAATAATAAGGAAATTATAACAAAAATGAAAATTTTCTGTCGTATTATTGAGTTTTTTCGACAAAGAAATTCCGTTAAAGCGAAAGCTTTGCTTTGTTAAGGGAAAATGATTTTATGTCGGATTTCCGAAATTTCCGGATAATCGAGGTCGGTAATATCGAGGTTAGACTGTAAAATGTGCTTTGGTCATCTTTTGGATAACCAAAATTGAAAAAATCTATAATAAAGATTTTTTTAGTTTTTACATAACACATTACTAATTTTTAGGTTTTACATAACTTCGAGTGAATATGGTATGAGAGATAAAAATTCTTTTGGCAAGTTTGTTTTTCAAATAGATTTTTTTGATTTTATTTAAAAAAAAAAGACCATTAGTTAGTGCAGTGCTCCCGAATTAACGTCGTACCCGTACCCGTACTCCATTCATTTTTGCTGGAGTACGCGTACGGGTACGACGTTAATTCGGGAGCAGCGCAGTATTTAAAGTGAAACTGACTAACTTGGTGACCTATTTTTTTTTGTTGATTCTAGCTTCTGGCCTCTTAAAACACTTAAAAATGTAAACCGAAATCATTCTCCCATCAAATTACTTGACAATGGCAATTATAAATGATGCAAATTACCCTTTTTTTTCACCAATTTAAGCTAAAATCACGAAATTACCTTTTTTTACATTTTGATTTAAAAGAGAAAATGGTATGATTTTTTTGGGTTCTAATAATTTTACATTCAATTTTGAAATATTCAAAAAATCCAAATAAAAAAAAGATTACGTTTAAATTTAGAATTCTTAAAAACAAATATAATGAATTTAAATTAGCTCTAAAATAATATTTTCGTAAATAAAATGAGTATGCATTTTTAAATTTGGTTTACCTTACAAATTCTCTATCTATGTTGAATTATAAAATTGCTAACTAAAACATAAAATGTGAAAATTGGATGATCTTAATGATTTTTGGTCAGAAAATGTTTAACAAATTTATCCCTCTTACTCTATTTCAAACAAAATTCCTCAAAACCATTAGAAAAATTTTTTCCCTTCTTTTCTTACTAAAATAAAAAAGCTTAGTAAACTAAGTTAGTAAGGTTGACCAAATCATAAACATTAGTAAAAAATTGACTTTTTTTGAGCCTTGATAACTCATGTTTATTACATGATAAAAATATTCCGAAAATATTCTTAATTAAAGAGTTAACCATAGTTTAAAAAATTTAAATTTTATTTTGAACAATTTGATTCATAATCTCGAAATAATGATTACTAAAGTTTCAGAAAAAATAAATTTTTTATGAAAAAAGGCAAAAAATAAGGCTTTTTTTTTTAGTGATGTTGGTTAACCAAACGTTAATTTTTGAAAATTTTGGTTATCGAAAATTGGTTAACCAAAATTTTGGTTATGGAAAATTGGTTAACCAATGTTTTTTAAAGATATATTTTATTTTATTTTATTTTAAAAGTGAAAAGATATAAAAAATTAAAAATTGGATATGGTTCTATTGATTTAACAAAAAAAAATTTCAGATAACCAAAATTTTGATTAGCCAAATTTTGGTCGACCAAATTTTTGATTAGCCGAATTTTGGTCGACCAAATTTTTGGTTAACCAATTTTGGCTAACCCCCTAACCAACACTAACCAACATCACTATTTTTTTTTTTACAAAAATACTTCAAAATAAAATACTTTTCTGAAAAATTTAATTAGACACTTAGATTCGAAGACTAAAGTGTCTTTTCTTCTTTTGTTTTTGGATCTAAAACATTTTTTTTTCAAAATTAAATTTTTAAAAAAAAATTCTATTTTGTAAGACAAAACACTAACATCACTTAAGTATTCTAAAAAAGAAAAAATATTATTAGAAAAGTTTAATTGAAAAAAGGCCAAAATTTTGAGAAGATAAAAGGAGATAAAAAGCTGTAGTCTTTGAATTAAAGTAAGGGACATATTAAGGTTCGATAAAAATTACTTTCATTATCTTATCTTTTTTAAAGAAAAATTGATGACCAACAAAATCTAATTGAAAAAAAAAACTTTTTCTTTTAAAATTAACTTTTAAACAATCAATTCAAAAACTTAAATAACATATTTTCATATAAAGAGTAAAATGTGTGCTAAATTGGCATTTAGAATAATAATCTAAACTTGAATTAAATAAGGATTTTTTCGATAACCTTAAAGTAAGATTTATTTTATCTAGGAAAATGAATCTTTTTTTGAAAATTATTATATCAAAAGATTTGAGATTATTTTACTTGTTGGCTATATTCATAAGCTAAAACGGTAAACATGAATTCCGTGCCAAAACGCAAAATTTACTCGTATGAAAAAAAACTACATATGTTTCAATGAAGTCGATTTAAACAATTTTTTAAGTCTAGAATATTTAAGTTTTTTTCTACAATTATACCATACCATTATTGGTTCTTAATAACTAACTGCGGAAAAATTTTCTAATTATAGAACATTTTACGAGTCAACAAACACTTGAGTTGTCGTACAATTCAATAAAAAAACACAGCTTTCAGTATAAGGCTTTTAGATAGTGATTTTTTTTTAAAAAAGGATTTTTTTATCGATTTTTGGTATTTAAACTCTAAAATAATCGCGATTTTACTGGTGTTCTGACATAAATGCTCAAAAATTAATAAAGCCTTAAATCTTTAAAATTTATATTGAAGTTCATCGAGATCTCAGCTAATCTAAAATTTCTAATTATTTCTAGAATAATTGGAGTTTGCATAAAAAAAAAAATTTGAAATTTGATGCTTAATATTATACAACCTAAAAATGTTGAAACCTTAATCCAAAATAGGCGATAATTAGCCTTGACCTGATTTTAATAAAAATATAGGTTGTTCTTCTTGAAAAAAAATTCCAAAACATATTCAAGCTCCGAAGAAATTTTTTTAAATTCCGCTTGTTTTTTCACTAATAAAATCTACTATATACAATCAAAATGCAGTATAATAAAAACATTATTCTGTTCTATTTTATATGAGATTTTCAGAATTTAAAACTCTTCAAAGTTATAATTATGTAATCTCAACCTTTTCATAATATTCTAATAAAGCTTAATAAGCTTTTTTTTGTTAAATTAAGTATGTTTTCTATTTGGCCTCCTTAAATACTCAATGAAAACTCCGAAACTAAAAGTATAACTAAAAGAAAACGCAGATCGGTGTTTTTTTCTGAAAAACTGACCTCCTCCTCTAGTTTACCTCTAGTTTAATAAAAATTTATACCAACTCAGGTCTGTCAAAAGTCTGTAGAAAATTTTGAGAGCTTTCAGAAAAAAAAATTTTAAGTTTACCGGACGAATTTAAAAAAAAGTTATTTGTCAAAATTTGAATATTTGAAAAAACTGATCGGTAGTTTTACTGAAACCACCGAATCTTTTAACTACAGTCACTTAAAATTGTTTATTTTTAGAAAAGTATTGACTAAATTTTTTTTAAAAATGCAGCCTAAATGTATTCTGAAATGAATTTTTCTGTTTCAAATAAAAGAAAAAATACTTGGAAAATTTCTTTTATTTGTTTTTTTTATGAGAAAAAATTTTCTAATTCAAAATCAATTGGAAAACGATTCGAATTAAGAATAAAAAAGTAGTTCTTTTTATTTAATAGAACCAATTTTCCATATAAAGTGATACGGTCTTATTTCAATTAAAAATGCTGAACAAACTGGCAACTTAAAGTTAAGGCTCAATTCATAAATGTCAATACATCGATTCAACGTTTAAATAAACATTTTTAATTCAATTTTATTTAAAAAATAAAGATTCTACATTCTTTTACATTTTATGTAGAATTATTTAATAAAATAACTTTGATTTAAAAAACTTAATACAGTCTGTTCTCGATTTTGTGACAGCTCTGCGTAACTATAAAAACATGTCACAAAATTAAAAAGTCACAAATTTGGTTTTTTTGACATTTGTGCCACAAAATCAAATTACATTCATTTTTATAACAAATATTAAAAATTAGCATTATTTATTTTAAAGCGTGGCTATTTTTTAATCCTAATGACTTTTCAATCGAATTTTAATATTTTAGTCCTTTTTTTCAATATGTTTATTAATTGAATAATATTAATATTATCATTTTTATTATAAGATTAATGACAAAGGTCACAAAAATTGATAATTTTACATAATTTTCGTGTATTAAAAATAAATTGACACAAATTTGAAATGTCACAAAATAAAAAGTCACAACTTCGAGTAACTTTATAATGAAAAATGCAATACTTAACGTGCGTTATTTAAAATTCCTGTCACATCTTCAAAATGTCACAAAATTGGATAACACAAAATCGAGAACAGACTGTATTCAAATAACTTAAAATGAATTGTTTATATTTTAGTGAAATTGCGCAGCTTTACATGAAGATTAAATCTAAAAAAAATTAATAACGCAATATAAAATTAAATAAGAAATCAATTAACCTAACAATATTCACTGCTAAAAGCAAATTTAGAAAAATTTTAGTTTTTAAATGTTCTATGGTCAACTTATAAGGTACCAATATTTAAAAACATTAAATTTTACATATAATAGCGAACCATTTTCCGTATATAAATATTTTCTGAAACTTAAATAATAAAACTTTATTTTGAGTTGTTTTTGAATTGAGTCATGAATGAGGTGTTTGATACGTAACTTCAAATGGCCTAAAAACTGAATTCTTTACAAATTGTAATTAATTTTGAAAAAGGCGAAGAAAATTTTAGGAATATATCTTTAAATAAAATCGAAAAAATTTTCAGCTGACTATAAATGCATTAGAAATACCTGCATTATAAAAATAATCGGTTAAAAATAAATAAGCAATTAAAAATATGAATCGCTATTTATTTTGTCTTAATAAATACGAATAACTAGAGGTTGTTGAAAGCACAGAAAAGAATTAAGTTAACAGTCAGTTCAAATTAAAGGAGAAAAAAAATTATTCTGCAGACAAATAATAAAATTAGCCTCTTCAATCAGATTTAAGCGCCAAATTGTAATCATATAAGATAAAAAAATTAAATATTTGTTTGAAAAATTTCGTAAAAACTTATATAGCCTTGGAATTAATACCCTAGTCTCAAATTAAACTCTTATTTAATCAAAGACGTTATGAGTAAGGCTTGAAGTATGAGATTTATTATTGCTCTTTTGGATTTATTGAATAAAAATTTTTATAAAATAATTCAAAATATAAGTTACCAAAGTCAAAAAAAGTCTTGCCAATATTTTGTTGAAGAAAAAATTATGAATTTTAATTTTTTTTTTTGAAAGATTTATAAAAAATTAAAAACACATAATTTTATAGCTAAAGTATTAGTTTGTCATTTCGATAGCGTGAATCATTTTTTGAATTTCCCAATACTTAGTTTTTGCTTTTTCGAAGTTTCTTAGATATTGTTTTTTCGCATATTTTCTTTACATTCTGGATTTTTCGTGATTTCTAATAATTATTCTTTGAGTAGTAAATATTTTTTAAGAAAAAAAAATTTGATTGTTTTAGCTTTACTGTTTAATTTAAAGATTTATTTTATAAAAAAACGACAAACTCGGTATACATGAATCCCACAAACGTATGTTTTGACCATGTATTCTGGAATATATCAAGAATACTTAAAGAATACATCAACGAGAATACTAGTGTTGGGCATTTTTTTTTCCAGTCGACTTGAAATTTTTGAAATTTAAAAAAGGACAAGAATCAAACTGATTTTAGTCTGAAATTTTAGGATTTTTCCATATTAATAAGTCTAATTGACTTTTGATTCTTGTCAAGCTCAGTGAGCTGAGCAATTTGGTATGTAAAAGTCGGTGTTGCTATGTCTTTCAGAGATAAAAATTGATTTTTAAAAACGATGTTTGCGCAATTATTTAAACAGTTGATGAATTAAGTTTTTTTTTCAAAAATTTAAATATTATTTATCATCAATCCTTGAAAATTTGCTAAAAAGACCTGAATATCCTTGATTGCTTCCCTTAAAAATCTCTTAATAATCACCTTTCTTTGTAATCTAAATTTTGCTTGAATATAAACATCAAAAATTCTCTTTCATTATTTAAATTAATTAAATAAAATAATTTATAGTTACATTTATGTTTCATTTACATTAAGGTTTATACATTTTGTACATATATGTATTTTCAACATAAATGTCTTTTTTAACATTTATGTTTTTTGTAACATTTATCCGTAGGATCCGAAATACCACCGAAATGTTGCAAATTTATAACATTTTAAACTTACAGTTTATGTATTCTTGGAGTATTCTGAAATACAAAATTTTAACATTATGTATTTTTTAGTCTGAAAGAATACTTAGAATACATGAAGAATACATATATGTATTCCAGAATACATGAAAGGAAGGACTAAGTCTCCATTCCAACCAGCCAAGGCTAAGCCTAAATTATTTTTTAAATAAATAAATAAATAAATTCCAGAATACATGGTCAAAACATACGTTTATGGGATTCATGTATACCACAAACTCTTCTTGGAATACACTAAAATTCAATTTAAAAAACTTAAAATATCCTTAAATTGAAAAAAAAAATGCCACAAGTTAAATATACTGTAAGACTTTTATGAAATGGGGAGAAACGTTTTTATTAATTAAATGTTGTCGATTCATGGGTAACGATTGCTTGAATTTATACATTCATCCATGAAAAACTAAAATTTGATTCAATAAAAAAGTTACAGTTATCTTTAATTAAAAATATGACTAGATTCAATTCAAAAATTTTTCTGGTATAAAATATAGAAAAACATGATTTTTTCTGGGACTGGAATTTTGGCTCAAAAAATTTTCGAATTTCAGATATTGTGAAGGTTTTAAAATTGACAGAACCTTAAAAAATTCAAAAAATCAGTAGCCATTTTTTGGTTGTACTGTGGTTGTAATATGAATGTATCGTCAACCGGAACTTTTGGCCGTAACCGTAACACGGCTTACGGTTACATTTATATTACAACCACTCTAGATTAAAAATTGCCACTCTAGATTAAAAATCTGCCATTATTTGGTTAACCAAATTATGGTTTAATATTCAAATTTTATTTTGATATATTTTGCATCAAAAAAGCGGCAAAGTGTACATTTCTCTTAAATTTCAATCTGCTCTTTTTGGTAAAAAAAAAAAAAAATTCACAGTACATTTAAGAAAACCAATTTATTTTAGATAATTTTTAACTTAAAAAACATCATTTAAAAACTAAAAAGATTCTTTGGTCTATTAATTGAGTGCAATCAATTGAGTGTTTAATTTTTTATGAGCAAAGATCGTTTCCTATTTTTCGCTGTATTTTTAAAAATGGATAGTCAAAGTTACTTTATTCTTTCTCTTTTTAATAGCTTTATGTGTAAATCATTGCGAACCATTAAGTTATGTAAAGTTAGACTCAAAAACGCGATGAAAATAAACTTCGACATGATTCAAACAGCTTTAAGAGTTAAAAAATCTTGATGCGAAGTCTAAAACAAGCCAGATTTTTTCGTTTATCTATTTGGGCTTAGATGACAGTGTCTGGGAAAGTTTGACTCAAATTAGCGATATTTTGGAACTCCTAATAAAAAAATCCCTAAAAACCACTTTACATTGATACAATTAAAAATCCTGAAAATTATTTTTTTTCTGCAGCATTCAAAAAAATTAATCTTGAATGACATACATGAGTCCGTAATTTTAGTTCTATGATCTAACATCTACAAGTAAGCGTCGCAAAGCTCCTATTTCAAAGCGCCATATTTTATTTGTATGAATTCTACTTTTAAGTCTAGTTCAGAATTTAAATTTTTCAAATATCGATTTAGTTTATTAAAATTATTTTTATCAATTCTAATAAAATTGAGCATTTTTGGTTGATTTTAGATCAAAAATAAATTTTTTAAGAAATTGATTGAAAACAAAAAAAAAACGGATTTATTATTTAAATGTTTCTGAATATGTTTTAAACAAATATTTTAAATAGTTAATTTATTAATTTTTTGTTGAGTTTTTCCAAGTCTTGGGCGCTAAGTGAAATTTTTAACTTTATTTTGTTTTATTTAAATGTTTTCTTTTTTTAGTTTCGTTTATTTTTATAAATAATAGATTTACTAGAAATGCTAAAAGTCACACTTTTTGGCTCTATACAATTACAAAGCTTCGCTTTGAATTAATTTATTATTGGTTTACCAGAATTCGGTTAACCATTGACCAAATTTACTTATAACCATTCGGTTGACCGGTTAATTTTTAACCACCGAGCAACCCTAGTCTTGTCTTAAAATTTTCGATTATTTTTTATAAAAATAATTTGTTTATAAACGATTCGAACTTTTGCTGCACTGACAAACAAAAAAATTAATTTTGTATTTTAAAGTTTGATGATTTAATAATCTGTCTTCTAAATGGAGCTTTTATATTAAATATAATTATCAATTCATCGCCTAATCCAAAAAAAAATAACATTACAGAATCTAAATCTCTTTACTTAAAACTTAAATTTTGAACAAGTCTTCCAAAAATTCATTTTTTTGTGTGTTGATTTTAAGCTTATAAACAAACTAAAAGCGATGATTATGTAACTTCGAGAAAAAATAAGACGCTTTTATTTTTTTGGTTTAGAATAAAAAGTGAATTTAAAAATCTCTGTTTAAACTTGACACGAGGCGAGGTCAAATGTGTTTTTAAAATTTTCAAGTAAATTATTAAACTTGGTCATTTATGAAAAAGCAATAAAGTAATTGCCAACATAATACGTTCTCTTAAATTTCATTAAGACTTTACTTTTTAATTTTAGCAAAACATTTTTTCAAATTTTTAATTGTTTTCTCAAAATTTATTTAAGAGTCAAATTTGAAACTAAAACTTGAACTCTTAAAATTTAATTTTCTCACTGAAGCAAAAATACATTTATTTTTTAATAAAATTTTTTATTTTTTAAATTTAAGATAACACTTTATCACATTTTATTTTTGTGATAGAAACATTATTCATCCTTGATTTTTATGACTTTTAAATCTTTAAAATTCGAGAAAATAATCACAAACATATGTTATAGCTTGATATTTATTTCAAAAGATATTAATTGTTTTTTTTTTTTGACTACTAAGAATCAATATTTAAATAAAAAGTTTACAATTAATCTAAATTGTGTTGGACGATCAAAATTTTCTATAAAATTAGCTCTTGTTTTTAAGCGTTCGTTAAATTTTAGTTTATATGTGATTTTATCTCGATTCAACCAACAACAATAACAAAAATTAAAAAATAAAAAAAAAACTAATTATTAATTTCTAAATTTTCGTCCCATTCAAAATGATCAAAAATTAATCCAAAATAATAGTCTGCTTTTTGTGAAAAATGACGATTGTGATTTAGCAAGACTTAAGTAAGAATTTTTCAAATCTAATTCACTAAGAAAAATTACAATCCCAATTGAATTGATCCAATCAAACACGCATTTTTAATATTTTACTTCAGCATTTCGATATACTCGTACTTAAATCCTATTAAACAAGATCTTTTTTTTTCCTATCGTAATAAAAATAATCCAAAAATCTCATTCTCAAAATTTATAAACATCTACATTTCGTCACTTTATAATATATAAGTAAAACCAGCTTTTGTATGCACTATAATTTTTCATCAAAGTCCTAATTTTCAGTCAAAACTTTGGACTAAAAATTAAGTATTATAAAGTTTTAATAATCAAAAAGAAAATTAAAAGTTCAAACTTATATTAGTTCGAGGAAATAAAAGTCTTTAAATTGATGACACTAAAATTCAGATAATTTAAATTTTTTTTGTAAGCTCGATTTTTGATCTTGCATAATTTTGAGCTTTAACATTTGTAAGTTAGACTTTTTTGGTGCTCGAAATCGTTGGAAAAAAATTTTTTTTTTGCTATTTTTTTCCAAAAAAAATAAATGTGAATTTTATTATTTACCACGTGAATTTTCGTAAAACACAAAATGGAAAGTTTTTTTTCAATTCGATCAATTTTACTCAAAAAAGCCCAGAGAATGAAAGCTTAAACTTGGTAAAATTCAAACTTTAGTTTTTTTTTACTTTTTTAAAAGCCCAATGTCCCTTTCGGAACCCTTATTTTAAGTCACCACGACACGCAAGCCTGATTATATCTAATCAGTCCCATTTGGTGGCGAATGGTTGCGCCCATCTAGAGTTACAATGCGTTGTATGTAACACATCCGCTTAGCTTTTGTTTATATGCAAGTCATTTACGATTAATCTTTTTTTTTATAATTTTGCATTTAACATCTTACGATGTTAGAAAATTTCTTCACTTATGTGAGAATTGTACCTTAGACCTTTCGCTCCAAAGGACTCGACTTACACCACTCGGCCATGCGCTCACAAATTACCGTTTCTTTGATGTGAAAAAATTAAAATTTTATTTTTTTTTTACTTTTTTAGAAGCACCAAAATTTTTACAATGTCAAAATTTTTATAAAGTAAAAATATGTCAAAATGACATCGCTCCTAATGTTAAATTGTAAACAGGTACCTAAGCGATTTTAGCATTTTTTCTTCTAAAATAGAAAAAATACTTTAATTAGAACATAACTTTAATTCTCTGACCTTTTTTGAGTAAAATTTAAGATAAAACGATCTAATTGATAAAAAACTTGCCGTATTATCGCAGCACACTAAGTAGTTGTTTTAAGTTAAACTTTATATTATCGTAAATTAACACAATCATAATTTTAAAAATTCGGACCGTTAATTCTGATCCTAAATGAAACAAATTTCATATTTAGGCTTTGAATTACAGTGGTTTTATTTTTATTTTACTTGGTTCTTACTGAAAATGATACGTAATTTTACAAAAATTACGAAATTTTACATTTTTTAAATTTTTTTTTTAAATCCAATTTAGAATAAAAATAAAACAGTGATGGGATTTCTGAAATAAAATATTATTGCACTTCTTATTAAGAATATGATTCAAAATGCAAGGAAGAACACGTGATCTTGAAATTTTTTTCGATCACAGCGACCAAAAATAAAGTAATCTAGGACACAAGGGTTCAAATTATCAAAAAATTAATTTATGTATCCTTGATCATTATTCATTGAAGCTTTAGTAGTCAAAGAGATCGAATTTTTTTCTTTCTAAAGTCAATTATGACATAATCAAAAAATTTCTAGCTAAATCCATGGATTTCTAGCATAAATTAAAGAGAAAAGCAATTTTATTAACTCATTTTTTTTTTCAAAAATATTAAAATTTAAATGTTTGTTGATCAAACTTAATATTTTGCTTAATAATATCAATATAAAACAAAATCAATATTTTCTTTTTCAGTCCGAATTTTCTTCGATTTTTTTGTATTATTACTTATTTCATAACACATTAAATTGTTTAAATAAAATTAATTTTACTTTACCACCACCAACACCACCGCCAACACCAACAAAAAGTTTTTTTCAATCAATAAGCATTCTACTTTTTTCTGTTGTAATTGTTGAAATATTATAAATCGCGAATTTACTTCAAATTAAAATTACTTTCTTTTTTATTCTCTTTTTTTTTTGTTCAAATCCTTCATCCTAACTAAACTATACCTTGAGCTTATTTTAAAAAGAAAATAAACTATTTTTATAAAGAATTATATACACTTTTTTTTTGTATTTCTTAACTATTTTCAAAGTATGGTGTAATATTAAAGATAGTGTGTTTTTTTCTTATTAAGAGAACAAAATAATAATATTATAATTTTTAAAAAAAAATTTTATTTTCGTAAAATTTTTTTTTTTAAATTTATATAATAATATTAATAACTATGGTAATTGAAATAGTTTTAAAACTAAATAAAATAATTTTGAAAGAAAAAAAATTTTTTTTTTAATTTTTTTTTTATAAAGAATTATGTTCTAAATTAATGAAAAATGACTGAACATTTCCTTAACCATATAATGATAATAATACTTTGGTAATTTTCTAATCTAATGTCAATTTTTTATTATCTAATAATAAAAAATAAAAATTCCATGTTATGTAACATATGTGGCATCATGTGTGCATTTTATTTTATTTGTTAATTTTAGTTTGATAATATTCAAATGAACTGTGAGAGTTATTAGAAATAATTTGATTTTTAGTTGTTGTTGGTATTTTAAATTTTTGTTTTTTATTTGTAGAAGAACTAGTAGTTTATGTTATTCTTGTTTAAATATTTATATGTTTTTTGTTACTTAAGGAAGACAAAATTTTTTAGGATTATTTAGCATTTATTAATGGTCAATTTTGTTTCTAAGCAAAGCAAAAAGATTACTGGATATAGAAATTTACTTTTAGTTTTTTTTCTTATTTCTTACGGATTAATGGGATGTTTGAGAATAGATATATAATAATTAGAAACAAAATAATGTAAATAATAACTAGGATCTTTATTTAAAAAAAACTAAATCATTTAGATTATTCTCAAATTTGTATCAGTTTAGACATTTTGATGATGAGTAAGTTTGACAAAACGAAAAATTTATTTTTGTATTTTCGTATTCTTGTCATGGGAGTGATATTTGAAATATGAACAACAAAAAAAATCGAAAGTTTTCGTCATATAAAGAATCTAGTTAATGGTTAATTTTTATATTTATTCATTAATTTTGGTCATACAATAGAAAATAGAAAAAAAAAAAGACGGTTCCCGAAAAAATATAACAAGATTTTTGTAAGCAGCAAAAATTTTCATCTTAATTCAATTTTAGAAATCTTAACTTACGCAACAATTTAAAAGCAAGTAGTTCAATAGATAGTTTTTAAATTTTTTTTTTTTATAAATGCTTGATTTACTCAAGACTCTAGAGGTTGAAAAACACGAGTAAATGGTGATTTTATTTTTTTTCTTGTGGTTGTTATTGTTTTGTTATTCATTACAATTTCATTTATTTGTTTAAGCAGCGCAAATTGCTTGAATTATGAACGTAACATAACCAAAAAAAAAATGAAATTTTTATTTTTAGCAAAAAAAAAAATTTATCTAATTTATTATTGTTTTAAGGTAGAATTTTTAAAAATTGAACTCAAGTGCTTTTTATTTTATTTAAGTATTAATTATTTTAGATTTTCGCTAAATCAAAAATAAAAAAAATAAGCTACAATTTTACGTACATTTATTTGGTGAAAATTTTCTAAACAATTTTAATAAGTACGCCCTTCTTTTGTTCGTTTTTACGAACAAATACGATTAAGAGTATTTTTTAATTTAATAAAAAAAAAAGTTTTTTTTTTTTTTTCGTGTGTGATATTTATAAAGTGGTAATTTGCCTTTAAGTCACATTTAAAGCTTAAACTAATGTATTAGCAACAACAAAAAAGCATCAATAAACAAGTCATTTTACTTTTTTTTTAACTTAAATAAACTCATTAATCTAGTAAATTAAATTAGGTCTACTACTAGTAGCATAGATATTCAATAAAAAATAGATAAATTAAACTACTTATGAAAAAAAATGATAGGATACAGAATAAGTTAAGATTAAATTTTGTGGTTTATATTCTTTCGTAAAAAATCGTTTTTCGGTATTTTCATTAAAATTAATTTTAAATAATATCGAAAATTTACGATATTGTAAAAATTTGTGTAATTTTTTTTTATTTGTGATTGTATTTGGTTTAATTTTTTGTGTTCTTTCAAAATATTACATAAAATTTTGAAAGTTGCAATTTAAAAAAGAGATGACGAAAAATTTTTTAAAATTCAAAAAACTCAAATTGTCGAATTAAAATTAAGACTTAAAAAAATTTGAATTTTCTAAGTAGTTTAACTATTTGACAATTTGTCTGAATATTCCAGCATGTTTGGTAATGTTAAAAAAAATTTTGAGGACATCGAAAAAAAGCCTTGGCATAGTAAAAAACCTTCTACTATTAAGATTAATATTAAAAAAAATTGAAACGACAAATTAATTTTTCTTTCAATGCAAAAATAAAACTTTATGTTTAAAGCTAAGACATTTTTTCGGTCAGTTCAAATTTCTTAAATTCTTTATAATCGAAGTCGTATATAATCCAATTAGATCTTCGAATTTATGAAGTAAAAAAACGCCAAACTGGCCCTTATGTAAATT
The DNA here is from genome assembly GCA_002922825.1 of Brachionus calyciflorus. Taxonomy (NCBI): domain Eukaryota; kingdom Metazoa; phylum Rotifera; class Eurotatoria; order Ploima; family Brachionidae; genus Brachionus; species Brachionus calyciflorus. Next base: position 449,721 of record NTPY01000526.1, on the reverse strand, counting down.
TTTGTAATGAAGTTTCAGATTTTATGATCTATCAATTTTTAAAATTAAATTATACTTTACAGCATAAGTTCATAAAATCGAGGATACAGTGTACTAAAGGAGAATTGTACGAAGAACTAAGATAGAATTTTTAATTATTTCCAAATTTTATTAACGAAATAAATTTGATAAAGTAAAATGATGATGACTTGAATTTGAAAAAAAAATATTTCAAGTCAAGTCACAACTAAAGTGTTTAAGGACGTTTAGAAGTTATGAAAAAATTCATGGAAATCGATTTTTTTAATAGATTAATTCAGTTGATATTTTACTTCAATTTAATGCGCTGAGGGAACACTTAAAAACAAGAAAATATTCATGAACGCTCACGAATTTGTAATCATGTTGAAAAACAAGTTTTGTAAGAGTTTATTATAAGAGTTATACTAACAATACAAAAACTCAATTAATAAATGAAATCTTAATAATTTTTTTTTCAAGTAAAATGATACTAATCAAAAAAAAAAAATCGAAAATTTTGTGTTAAGTCAAATAATAAAATACAATTTTATAATTTTTTCTTATTTTTAAAGAATCAAATTTACAAATAAAAATAAGAAAAATTATGTAACTACCGTAAATATTTGTTTTTTAACGTCGCACTAAAAGCCCGAAGACTTGGCTTGAGTGCCTCAAAAATAATTGAAATATGCATGTTTGAGATGATTAAAATGAACCCTAAGGACTCATTAAGCCTAAAAAATCCGGTCTACTCAATTTTCAATGGATTTCAAGCCCAAAAAACAATTTTTTTTGAGGCACTTAAGCCAAGTTTTCGGGCTTTTAGCGCGACGTTAAAAAACAAATATTTACGGTATTACCGTATTTCTAAAAATACAAAATCAAGATCGAATTTCTACAAATGTCCTTTGAAGACCTTCTATTTGAATTTTTAATGGTCCTAAAAAATGACCTAATATCCTCGCGCTTTTATTTGAGGAAAAACGGTAAAAAAATTGACTCAAATATAAGAACAAATATCTTACCGTATTTCCTCAAATACAAGATCGAGTCACTATCTTTTGAAGACCTTGAATTTGAATTTTTTTTGGTTGTAAAAGAATGACTCAAATAAAAGAACAAAGAGCTTTTATTTGAATCTTTTACAGATAGAAAAAATTTCCGTGTCTCCTCAAATACAAGAGTAGTCAAAAAAAGAGCGAGACTTGTATCAATTTACTTTACCTGAAGTTAAGTCAAGTGAGAACTTGAAAATAAATTCGAGTTTTCAGACTTGAACTTTAGAAGCTTAATTCCATAAAGTCAAAGTCAGACTTTTGCTTTCAAAAAATTATTTATGAAAGTAGAAATTAAACTTTGAATTGACTTTTCACCAACTTTTAATGTTGGTCAACTAAAAGAATAATCCTGAAAATTAAATTCAATAAATGTTTTTTTTTTATATAAAATAAATTTTTCTCTCGAAAATTTTCCGTATGATTTATTCCGCAAAGATTTACGGTTTCCGTATTCCGCGTTTTAGAAATAACTTTTTTAAATAGAACAGAGAAAAAACGGGAAATTTTTCTTTTATTTGAGACACTTTTTTTGTTAGAAAAATTGGCGTATACTATCTTGTATTTGCGGAAATAGAGGAATTTAAAAAAAATTCAAAAATTAAATGAAATTTTTGACTTAAATAGGAGCAACTTTCTTCTATTTGTAGTTACTTCTATTTGAGGAAATACGGTAAATTTATATATTCTTTTATTTGTTTATTTTTTGAAAAAAAAGCGAAGAATTTGTTTGATGTATCGGTATATTGGGCATTAAATGTTCTTGTATTTGAAAAATTCAGACAAAACAATTTCAACCTTTATTTTTAGGTTGAATTTTTTCAATTACCCTACTTTACTAAATTTTCTAAAAAAATTTTTTAACCAATTGCTTAGAATAAATCCCTGTGGACCTAAAACCTTCATTAATTATTGTGTAAAACAAAAAACTAATCTTAAGTAATCATTAAGTTAAATTGTTGTTTTTTTTTGTTAATCCAAGCAAGCAAGCATATAGATATGAATCAATTTTAATTAGGCCATTAGAAATAAAAAAACGAAATTGAAGTTACAGGGGAAATTAAGCAGAAGGTATCTATTTATTTTCACTAAATAGAAAAAGATAATATCTTTTAAAAATAAAATAGACTTTTATTCTCAAGTACCCTAACAAAAAATAATTTAAATCAATTTTATAAAATTAGGTTATTTATTTTAAATTTTCAAGAGCTAAGCAAGACTTCAAGTAGTAAGAAAGAGAGAGTTTCTTTTGTAAGTTGTAGTTTCTTTAATAATATAAGATGCATGTATCCAATGCTTTTATATTTTCTTTTTTCTATAGTATAGTTGCTTTTCGTACAGTTTTTCAATTATAATTCGCACTCAAAACTTGAATTCTCTTTCTCTCTCTCTCTCTCTCTCTCTCTCAATTTTTCAATGATCATAAAATATGTATTTTTTTATTTTAAATAAAAAAAGCTACGTATATTAATAATAATTTTTATATATTTTGTTGTTGTTGTTGGTTAAAGCAACAATTATAATTACAAGTCATTTTAAATTCATATTTTTTTTTATTTTTTGAATGAAATTTTGCTAGCCGTCTAATATCATATAGCTAAAAAAAAAATTTCATTCAAAATTAGTTCTTTCTTTTTTGCCATCAATTTTCAATTTTTTTTGTTAACCAAAAGAGAACATTTTTAGTTTCTTTGTATCTCTCATATTCTAATAAAGTATCGACCCCGCCACTAAAAATTGGTAATAATTATTAACAACGAAAAAAAATCAGGTCAACCAAACAACAACAACAACAACAAAAAATTAGACAATTGTGATAATATATCCCAAAAGCGAAAAAAAAAATTATCTTTTTTTTTTTTTTCATAAAATATGCTTTTTGATTAAAGAGGGTTAAAAAATAAAAAAAAAAAAACAATTTTTTTCACTTTCGACACCTTTTTTTTTTTTTTTGAGTAATTTGACAAAATTTTTCATAAAACAAAATTTTTTAGATGGAATTTTTCTAAACAAAAAAAAAAAAATTTTTTTTTTCTTCAATTTTTTTTTTCCTGGTTTGAAATAAAAAAAAAAAAAAATAGTGAAAAAAAATTTTTTTTTTTTAATTGAATAATGTCCGAAGCTGATCTATTACAACCCGAGCATGTTATTAAAGAGAGATGGAAAGTTATAAGTAAAATAGGCGGCGGTGGTTTCGGTCAAATATACGATGCTTTAGATTTAGTAACTAAGGAAAATGTAGCTTTGAAATTGGAGTCGACAAAACAGGCTAAACAAGTACTCAAAATGGAAGTAACAGTCTTGAGACGTCTACAAGGTAAAGATCATGTTTGTCGATTTATAGGCGGTGGTACGACAGATAATTTCAATTATGTCGTAATGAGTTTACAAGGTAAAAATTTAGCTGAACTTCGACGCGCTCAAACTAAACAATGTTTTTCATTAAATACAACATTGCGACTCGGTTCACAAATTCTAATAGCCATACAACATATACATTCAATAGGTTTCTTACATAGAGATATTAAACCATCGAATTTTTCAATGGGTCGTACACCGGGTACTTGTCGTAAAGTATTTATGCTCGATTTTGGTCTTGCTAGAAAGTACACGAATGCCCAAGGTGAAGTACGGGCAGCTCGACCTCAAGCCGGTTTTAGAGGCACAGTTCGTTATGCCAGTGTAAATGCGCATAAAAATAAAGAAATGGGACGACATGATGACTTATGGAGTCTTTTTTATATGATCGTAGAATTCTTAACTGGTCAATTACCATGGCGTAAAATAAAAGATAAAGAACAAGTTGGTATCATGAAGGAAAAATACGATCACACACAATTTCTTAAATATTTGCCGAGTGAATTTAAAACATTTCTTGAGCATGTTCAAGAGCTTAAATATGAAGACAAGCCTAATTATGACATGCTAATGGACGTATTCAAATCAGCCATTGCACGCAAGTCTATTAAAGAAACCGATATGTACGATTGGGAAAAAGAGACGAGTCAATCTCTAGAAGAGGACCAAATGCTGCAATTACAAAATACACTAGCTGTAGCTGGTCTAACAACTAGAGCCGAAATAAACTCACAAAATAAACCAAATACTACAACAAATCCGGCTTTATTAAACAATCAATCTGTTCTTACACCTTATGGTGATCATCATTATAAACACAATAAAAACGAAAATAATAACAATAATAATAACAATTTAGTAGAGAGTACTAATGCACAAAGTAATTTAAATGATGCATATAGTCAACAATCTGTTAATAACTCATCCAAAAAGCCTTCCATTTCAAATAATAATAACATACCGAAAAATACCAATTCTAAAAGCATACAACCCAATAAAATAAATCCTAATAAAAATTCTCAAATTAAATTACCGGGTGCATCGGCAGCTATTGCCATAGCAGCTGCACAAGTAGCTAATGCAGCTGCGTTGACAGCTGGTACTACTATAACTAATCCAATGAGAAAACCCGATGTCAAAGACTCTAGTATATCGTGTTCCGAGTCGAAAAAACAACACCAACCAATTATTATGATAAATAATAATAATAATGTACAAATATCCTCATTTCCATCAGTGACACCCACGTCGACTCAAGGCACACAAGCACAAGCTGCCACTAATCAAAAAACTTATTCCTTCATGAACAATAATAATAATCAAGTTAATAATTCAAGTCAAGCCTCACAATCTAGTAATATATATCGACAATTTTTAGGTAATAATAATAATAAAAATAGTTTGAATAATAGTGTTGATTATACGACGCCAATAGGCGTTACTTCATCGTCTATTTATCAATCACCACAAATAGACATGGAGTTGTATCAACAAAATGACAGTGGTATTCAAGTAAATACCCCGAGTACACCACAAAATTTAAAACCCCCCAAAACACCCACCCGTATGTACTCACGTGACAGATCGACTAGTAAACTCGACTTTAATAATAGTTCACGGCGTAATGTTAATTCGTCCATGTTGGATAGTGATGCACAGTCTTTGCCACAAGCTACATTTGCCATGAAAGCCGGGCCCCAGACACTCATAAGTCAATGGGTAGTTACATTGGATGATGGCGAAGACGACGATGACGATGAACAAGAAGATGATAATGAAAATGAAATTAAAAATGACTTAAATAATAATAACAATAAGAATAATAATGTAAATAGTGATTTAGAAGAGAAATGGGAAGATGCTTTGGCAACGCATAATTCCAACAAATCATTGGGTCTTAGAAATTCTAAAACTAATTTAAATGAAATCGAAACTAATCATGCATCGAAATTAATGCATCATTCGTTTTCGGATGATTTTTATAATTTTAAAAATTCATTCGATACTACAAGGTCAAACGAAATGGCCATACTTTACGACAAAATTAAAAATAACAAAAATTTAACTCCCAGTAGTGGTGGTGGTGGTGATCCATTTCAAACATTATTAAATTCAATATTAACTGAGAAAAAACCGAGTGAAATGACTTTGACTGATGGTCAAAAAAAGCCTCATGCTAATCACACCACTAATGAATTAAGTCAGATTAAATATGTCAAAAATAATTACAACATACAATATTATCCAAGTGATTTTGTCAATTTTAAAGAGAATGAAACTACTAATAGTAAAAATTTGGCGTCGAGTTTATCGACGTCAAAATTGAGCGATTCGAAACGCAATGACGCGGTTGTAGTAAATGGTCACATTTATTCGAATGGCGCACCCATAAATCGCTCGAATAACAATTCATCTTCATCGTCCTCATCGACATCATCGTCGACTAAATCAAGCGAACAACCCAATGACACTAATAAAAATGACGTCAATTATCAACAAAAATTACTCAATGACATTGCTAGTTTATCCAATTTAAAAAGTGTTAAATCCTTAACCAATTTATACGAGTCCAAATTCACACCAGCTCAAACCCAAACGCAACAAAAGTCCCTCGATTTCAATAGTATTTTTAATAAATACAATCCCAATAACAATAATAATAATAACAGTGTAAATAATCAACAATTAGCTCCTACATCATCGGCAACTAATTATTTAAATAGTCAATTAAAAAAAAATAAATTCCCACTTAAAAGCGATGAACAATTTAATTCAAGGTCCTTGGGTGCATTTAATAATAATGAATCGAAAGAATTAAATTTAAGTGTTAAAAATGCCATTAAAATGCTCGAATTTAATAATAATAATATTACTACTACTACTACTACGAATAATAATAATAGTAATAATATTATTATTAATAGTAGTTCAAGTTCGGCATCGTCATCGGCATCATCGTCGTCGGCCTCGGCTAATTTACTTAATAAAACAAAGAGAAGTTCGAGTATAGACAATGTAATTACATCAATACGCCAAAATCAAAATCAAAATTATTTTGATTATCATCATCATCAAAAAATAAATGATAATAACACGATAAATACGACGAGCTATTTGCATAATGATTTAAACGAGCTTTTGGAAAATTTAAATTTGAATAATATTCAAGATTTAAATGGAAAAAAAGCTGGTTTAAATTCGAATTATGCTCGTTCGAGATCATTGCATAGAAGTGATCTTAGTTCTAGTCCTTCGAGCACAATTAATAATGGTCTAAGATCGAAATATTTAAATAAGAATAATAATGAAATGAAGGTTGCGTATCAAAATCAATCGTCGAGTCATGTTATACCTAAGCCACCACCTGGTACACCACCGGTCTATCAATCGGCTCGTATACGCCGATTTAGAGTACAAGCTACGCCCAATAATCACATCTCTGTAGTTGATCATTCAGATGAGCTTAACAATTATCCCATAATTCACAATAAGCTTAATTAATTTAAAAAAAAAAAATTTTTTTTTTTCCAATTTCGTAAAAATTGTCTATAGGGTTAAATTGGTGCTCAAAACAAGATAAAAAAAACGAAAATTTAACAAAAAAAAAAACAGTGTTTAACTACTTGTTATTTAATTTATTGGCCTTTTTTTTTTCGTTGTTGTTGTTGGGTTGTGAAATATGGGATAAAAATGGAAGATGTAGATATATGGGGTTCATTTCAAGTTGGTAAAATTAAAAAAAACAAATTTATGTTTAATGACGAAATTAATTAATAACAACCAAAAAACACATTAATCGACACATTAATTTAAACGCTCTCACACACAAACATTATATTTACAATATTTTTTTTTTATTATATTTAAAAAAAAAAGAGATGTTAATTTATTTTAAAAAATTTATTTTTTTTTTTAATTTTAAAAAAATAAAAATTTTAGTTCATTTTTTTTTTTTTTTTGATTTATCACACAGTTACTAAACATTTTTTAAACATTTAAAAAAAAAAACTTATTTTTTTAACTTTATTTTATTTTTTTTTTTTGGTTTCATTATTGTTGATGACTTTAAAAAAGAGAAAACTTTAATTTAAAAAAAAAAAACAAAATTATCTATAAGAATAAATTTAAATTTTAACATAAAAATTTTCTTAGTATTTATTTATTTTTATTTAACAAAAACATAAAACACAAAATACTTTTAAAAAATTTTTAAAAAACAAAGTTTAATTTTACGAAAATTATAAATTTTTTTTTTGATTTTTTTTTCAAAGTTTTTAAATAAAAGAATAAGTTTATCGGTATCGATTCTAAATGAATTTTTCTCGTCTTTTTATTTTTAATTTCTTCCGGAGTAACAATTTTTGAGGTATAGACAATGAAATATAAATAAAAATAGACAAAAAAATAACCAATATACTTTTTTAAGACTAAAGCTCATTACTACCAAAAGATATAGAATTTTTCTTATCCCCCTTACCCTAAAAAGAACGTACTTTTTATCTTTTTTCACTTAGATAATCCTTACCCTGAAAAAGAATGTACTTTTTATACTTTTTCACCTTTTTTATTCTATTTGATTAAAGGAAAAAAGCTTTGTAAACTAACCCTCTACTTACCTCTACCCTAATCCCTAATGACTCACTTATTTACATTTTATATATTAGCCATGTATTTTTTATCATTGAAGGGATAGACTTTCCAACAAATGAGCTAAGTACGAGTAAAGCATAAATTCTGAGTTATCCGAGTACGAGTTAAGTGTGAAGCACTGTATTTTCAAAAAATTTGTAAAGGCGAAAGCATCATAAATCTTCAGGGTACTTAGATTTAGGAATTTCAAAAAACAAACTACACCACGTTGTTAAGCATGAAAAATTAATATTGCAAAGTGAAAAAATCAGAGGTCATATACCATCCCCAAGACCGGCTATGTTGCCTGGAATTTAAGGCTTTTTTGAAGACCTATTCCTAAAATTAATAAAAAAAAAAACAAACTATCAAATTTTTTTTTTGAAAAATGAGTTCGGGGAATAAAGTTGCCCATGTGTGATTTTCACGAAAATATGTTATACCATTCAGGAAACAATAGAAAAAACATGCTTTTAAGGGTTGGCTGATTTTGGCTTTTATGTTTGCCTATAAAAGTATTTCCAGATTATATATATGTGGTATCAATTTATAGGAAATTTTATTTTAAAAAAAGTTATCTGAAATAAAAGATTTTAATTTTTATTTAAATTGAAAATTTGAACTAAAAATTCTTAAAATTATACTTATTTTTATAGAATCTGAAAAATTTTTATGAACCAACTGCATTTAAATGCTTGCAAAAGTCAATGATGACTAAGCAACTTTTTCGCAATCCCGAATTAATTTTTTGATTCGAATCTTCTCAAAATCTTAAAAAATTTTAAAATTTTGATTTTTTCCCAAAAAAAAAGGTTTTTGGTATAATGAAGCCATATTACTAATAACTTAACTAACAATTTCAAATTGACCTTTAAGAAAACCTTTTTTTTGGGAAAAAATCAAAACTTTTTTTTTAGAAAAGATTTCAAAAAACTGTTTGGATAACTTTTTTGATTTTTTCACTATCCTATACTAAATTTTCATGGTTAACAACGTGGTGTAGTTTGTATTTTGAAATTCCTAAATCTAAGTACTGTAACACAGCTTGTATAAATAGCTATGTTTTTATTATTATTATTATTTAGTTTCTAATAAAGAGAGAAGAACAATTTATTTTTATTTTTGTTTTTATTTCTCCCTCTCTCTCTTTATTTTATTTTATTTAATAGCGCACGCTATTAAATTGGTGGCAGCGGCTTAAATTTTTGTTTTTTTTTAAAAAAAATAATAAAAAAAATAATTTAATTTAATTCACTACACACAATGTTCAACGAACTCGTGTTGTTCCTATTTCAAACATGTGCGAGTATTTTTGCCATTGCGCTGACAACGATTGTTGTTAAAGTGACAGTTAATTTGTTTAATGGGCAGTGCGGATACGGAAGTCATGACAAACCAGACAGCGTCAGTAACTTAAAATCGTGTGTAAGTGGACACAAGAAACTCCAGAAAGAGTACGTAGGGACCATTTAGAATCCTTTACAGTAAAACCCGACTTGACTAGAGCATGGTATGACAGCGATCAAATAGGATATAACTGGGCTGATAGACGCAATGATGATTTAATTGCTAATTCTGGTAAAGGTTTAAACTTTTTAGATTTCGATACGCTTTCAAGACAAAGAAGTTCACCTCACATGCAGTCAGAGCAGCAGCAAGCAGTACCGCTTCCTATTTTAAATGAGAACAAGTTCAACACGTGGTCTACAAATCCAACAAATCCGTTTGCGAGCACGTGGTGCGCTGATGATGCAACCAGAGAGATGAAGACGCCAGTCAATCCATTCAAAGCATGTGACATGGTAGTCAATAATAAGAGTGATAATGACCGTTCAGTACGTAACCAAGACTTTACAGAGGTTACACCAGTTAGTGGAAATATGATGTCTGATCTGCGTGAACCAGAATTACAGAGCCAAAGCATAAGGTCACGTTCAAAAGAGTGGGATTTTAAACCAACGTTTTATACGCTACAACAAAATGTTAGAACTTGGTGAAATCGGTTCAAGTTATTTGCTGAGCAGAACGACATCAACACAAATGATTTAAGGAATTGTTTGGCCAGTTTCATGGACGATGAGTGTCTAAAAAGGTTCGAATTCAGGGTACCAAAAGGACCCACAAACCTATTTGAACTAGAGAAACACGTGGTTAAGTTATTCGGATGGCAGCCAGCATCTCAAACCGACGCAGTCGCTGAATTTTACAATCGCAAACAAATGCCTGGTAAGATTATAGGGATTTTTACACAAATCTCTGGAATTTGGCGAAATATGCTTACGCATATACCGGTGAATTTGACAAAAGTAAGTACGATTATTTGGTTAAGGAAAGATTTGTTACAGGATTAAACGAACCTTCTGTGTTCTGGCGGGTCGATGCAGCTAAACCACAAATTTGTGCGGAAGCATATGATTTAGTAGGTCAGTCTTATGCTCGACTTGAGATCCTTAAAAGGAATAAACCAATAGTTGAACAAAGGAGTGTCGTTGACCAAACCGAATTCAGAACCGAACAGAGTTTTATTCCTAAACGTCCAGCCCAATTTCAAACGATCAGTAATCAAACTACGGAGAATAAAAGACTTTTTCATTTCTGTAACAAGAGTGGACATGTGATAGCGGATTGTTATGCGAGAAAGAATCAAATGAAAAATATGACATTAAATAATCAAAGCAATGTTGAACCAAGCGTTTCTAACCGTGTTATTAACCGAGTGATGTTCGATGAAAGCATAATTGGTGATTGGGAAATAAATGGCCGCAAGGTAAATTTTTTATTTGATACTGGTACTATTAAAACTATTGTTGCACGACGGATCTGGGATGAATGTAAGACTCCTGATTCTGTTCTGCAACCACTTTCTAATATTTTAGTGACTTGTGTTGGTAGTCCAGTGAATGTAATTGGAAAAGGCATATGTAATGTAAAAATTAACAATTTCGAGGATGAAATTGAAATGATTGTGGTTGATCAACTCGTTAATGATTGTCTGCTTGGTTTGGATGTAGCGTTCAAAGTGGCAGATGTGAAAAAATGTTTAGATAGTATAAGACAAGCTCTCACTGAGCAGCAAATGCCTAAAATGTCCATAAACAATTTGGTGGTTGATTTGAACCCACATGAGGATCCTTAACGAGAAAATATTAAGACAACAGAGCAGCACGAGAGTCACGATTCAGACGACGTCTAGGCTTACAAATTGATCATTCAAGACGAGTTTAGTAATTAAGTTGGCACAGATATGAGCACGATATCACAAACAACAATTTGTGGACATGTCATTGAGGTGACAACTGACAAAGCAATAACACAAACTCCGCGAGAAATCAATTTTGCCTTGAGAGATGAAGTCAAACTTCAAATTAATGACAGAACGGGGCTGAATTTTAAAACAGTCACACAACCTATGGAGTATGAATCCTTAAAGTCAGAGTCGTCCGTAACGATAGTGCAAAATCATTGTATTAAATCTCATTTAACAGCTCAGAGTGATACAGTTCAGCGCGAATATTTTCAGGGAGGGGAAGAGGGGATAAGAGAAAGACCTCACAAAAAACCGCCCTACATCCTTTTTCTTATTGTATTTAGAAAATTTCATATTAAGCTGGTGGCATCGTTTTTAATCATAAAAGCGAGTTTTAAAAATAGTTTTATGGGAAAAAGTTCGATATCAGTAAAGGCATTGTCATTTAGTGCTGTTCAACTCTTTTTACGACAAACGGGAAAAGGCACCCCTTTCGATAGACAACTGATGGTTGGCGGCTCTGAATATTTTGTTTTATTTTGCGTTCAAACAAGTAATCCAATCAGAAAAGCGGTGTTGGCCAAAACAAACCAACCAGCGAGAATTTCATTCAAAGCTGAACCTACAACTGAACCA
>NTPY01000526.1:353240-369078 GCA_002922825.1 Brachionus calyciflorus | reverse complement strand
CAGACCTATGTTTTCGGGTGTAGCAAAGTTGTTACAGTATGTAGCAATTTGCAGAATAATTTTATTTTTTCCTGTTCAAAAGTAATAGCAATTTGAATGAATTGAAATGACGAATTGAAATTTACTGTACAGAGCCAAAAATTTTACTCATAAAAAAATAAAATTTTACCTAAGAATTCAGTGTTATTCAATGAAGTCCAACAATCAGGAATTAATGTAACAAACAGAGAAGTATAAAATAAAAGCTAAAAATTAAAAAACTTATTTGCAATTAATTAATTTTTGTAATTTTTATTTGGGTTACTCGATAAAGTCGGCTTTTCAACTTTGGGTAACCTGGAAAAATCAGGAAATTGAGTATGGGTATTGGGTAGGTAACCTAGAAAAATCAGGTTTTTGGGTATAAGGTTCGGGTATGGGTAGGTATACCCATCCCAAACCCAAAACCCATAAAAATTTAGGTTCCAATCTCTGACTGTATATATATAAAATTTTTAAAATTCTTTCAAATTAAAAATTCGAAATCCTGTCCGCTAAATTTTCTAATGATTTCGTCTTTTGAATTCATTCTAAAAAATAATATCAAAATCAAAATCTTGAAACCTGAAATAAAATAGAACCAAAAAAAAATTTTGCTATTTTTAGAATTTATTTTTAAACTTGTGGATTAACAAAATAGTCCATAAAAAAATTTAATTTCTAATTGTTTAATTTTTTATAAAATGGATAAAAAAGAGTTTTTCAAGTATGCCAAAGAAAATAATATTATAAAATTATGTGAAATGGCTGATCAATACGATATTGATGTAGATTTGTTTTTTGATGATGATTATTTGGAAAGAAATGTATTACACATCGCTGCGTCAAGAGGCTTTTTAGATATGGTCAAAATTGCAATTGAAAAATATAGTGTAAACATTAATGGTACTGACATTTGTGAATTGAGAGCAATTGATTACGCTGATGAAAATGGACATAATAATGTTGTCGAGTATCTGTTGCAAAATGGAAGTTTTGATTTTGAATGACGACTAATTTTACCCTATTTTTTTTTATAAATTTCACAATTTTATAATAAAATCTCTAGTTAGTCTCATAAAAAAACAAGGTATTTTTTGAAACTTTTCCTTTCCTGAGAAATGAAAGGTAATTTAATTCGAAGATTTGTTGCAATTTTAAAAAATTTTCCTCTTTTACTCAAAATACGCAAAAAAAAGCTTTGCTTTCGAGTGTTTTTTGTGTCTTCGAGACTCAAAAACAATATTTAAAACCTCTTTTTTATATGATCGAAATTTTTTTAATTACAGCTCAACATTTATTTTAAATGACAATTTTAAAAATTGAATGAAAAAATTCTTAATTATGAACAACTCAATAATATTTTGAACAATTTAAAAAAACCAACAAAAATTTCTTATTGATTATTTTCAAGCGCAATCACTTCCATTTTAAAATAATTAAGACTTGTTCTTCGAATGCTTCATTTTCTTCCTAGCTTAATGACAATTATAATAAAAAACAAATTTTCATAATGTATTTAGGATAAAACTATAAATTTCAGCTAAAAATATCTTCCGATGATGAATGGCGTGATGAAAAGCATAGCTAACAATAAGATAAAAAAAAATTATAATGCAAATAAAATCTTGGCTTCACTAAATTGGACTCAAAGTTTGAAAAAAAAAATTTTTTTTTAAATTTTAATTTCTTGAAGGTTCTTTTCCTTTATTTTTAGTTAACAGTATTTCCGTATGTTGATCATCAAGTTTAAGAATTCTATCGAAAATTTTCTAATATTATAAAAAGTGCAATTATATTGATTTAGACCAATTTTAATTACTTAATTCAGAACTCAAAATTTAAATTTTATTTTTTAAAAATGCATTTTTCTTGTTAATTTTAATTATATCACATAATTTAATAAGTAAAGGCTAAAGCAAAAGTTTTAAGAAACTGTGTTATTTTTAAACATTTTCGAAACGAAAAGCTTTTTATTAAATAAAATTAAATTAGTCTTATTTTTATAAACGCGAATTTTTTTTTACTCTTTTCCTCTAGGGATATTCTTTACTCTCTTATGCATAATTTGAAATTTGAAGTTTATGATAAGAATTTCAAATTAAATTCTCAAATAAAATTTTTTTTTTTGGAAGGAATTTGAATTTATAAATTTCAAAAAGTAAAACAAACAAATATTTTTGCTAAAAAATTAAATATCTCATCATGAAACTTGCACTATATTTGCCACAAAAATAGTAAACTCAAGGAAAAATTTACTTCTACAAGACTCTTATTAAAAATGTCAAATTATAATAAAAAATAATTATGTGACACTATTTTTATTTTCATTTTTATTTAAGCAGAGCTCATATTTTATTTAAAAATTAAAGGAATCTAAAGGTTAATACTTTTGAAGTTTAAATTGAAAGTAAATTCAATTTTTTGTTGATTTAGATTTTTAAGTCATGGACAATCTGAAAGAGGATAGTAAATTTTTAACATCGAAATTTCCAGAGGTTAAATTATTCTCAAAAACAATTAATTCCTACGAGGATCTTTACAATTTTAGTATTGAAAATAATGAAGAATTTTGGCGAACTTTAGCTTTGAATAGATTAGAATGGTTTGAAGAATTTGATAAGGTAAATAATGGTTTAGATTTTAATGATTATGAAAATTATGAGCATAAATGGTTCATAAATGGAAAAATAAATGTATCAGGTAAAAAAGATTCAATTTTTGGCCACAAAAAAAAAGATTTTAATGTAAGTTTTCCTATTTTTAAAAGTTAATTGTGTCGATAGACATTATAAGAAAAATCCGAATAAAACTGCTGTTATTTGGGATAAAGATGAACCAGGTACAGAACAATATGTCACATATAGGTATCAATTATATCATAAACAAAAAAATTAGTTTTAATTTAAATTAATTTATGATATTTTTTAAGTGAATTGTACAAATTAATGAATAAATTTTCGAATATGCTTCGTTATTTTAATGTAAAAAAAGGAGATGCTGTGATTATATATTTGCCGACTAGTTTATATGCTATTGCAGCTATGTTAGCTTGTGCTCGTATCGGAGCTGTACATAGTGTTGTTTTTGGTGGCTTTTCAAGTGAATCTTTGGCTTCAAGAATCCAAAATTGTAATTTTGTTATTTTTTATTTTGAGTTCTTTTTTATTCTTTATTAGAAACAGTTAGTTAAAGATGATAAAATCTTCACGCTATTTTAAACTGCTTTAAATTCTAAATTAGATATGAAAATTTGAATTTTTGAAAAAAGGTCAAATTGACCCCGTAGGTCTGTTGAGTGTTAACAAAATAAGCTTTTTAAAATTAAACAATTAACCAAACATATGTTAAAAACTATAGAAAAATATTTTTGTTCATTTCATACGGGCAAAAGGCTATTGTTAATCAAAAAATCTTTTCTTCACAAAATAAGAAATAATTTTTTTCATTTGAAAATTAACTTTTAGGCACAAAATTAATAAAATTTTGAGGAATAATATTACATTTGAAAATTGAATTAACTAAAAAAAAGTAGAAAATAGTTCTAAAAATGGAGAATTTCATTTCAATCCTTATTTAGCGTTTTGGAAAAGAAGCTGAAGCGAGGAAGCCCAACAACAGAGGAAAGAACATTGAGGTGAGGGAGATTCTTTTAGAAAAATTTTAATTCTTAAGCTTTCAAAAAAGCTTAATCTTAAAACATCTTTTTCGGTGGCCACCTTTGTACACCTTAAAAAAGACAACATAGACTGATCAAAATTAGCAGAACTGGGATTTAATTTAAAAAAATCTTCAAATAAAAATTGTGTTTTGAAGCTTTTCAGATTTTCTTTTTTTGAAATTATAATATCTTCTTGTTACTTTGTAAGTTTCATTATTGTGGGTAAAGAATTAACTCGTTATCAACGATTTCTTTTTTAATAAACTTGGTGAAATATTCTCTTTTAAGAATTCCCTAAATATGATTTTCGAATTAAACTAAGAAATAAATAAATCTTAAATCTTTTGAATGAATCTGAATTTTAAAATTAAAGGTCAAGCAAAAATAGTTATAACATCAAATCAAGGTGTACGAGGGGGTCGATTCATCGAGTTTAAACAAACTGTCGACACAGCTATAGAAACATGTCCATTTGTAGAGCATGTTCTCGTTTATAAACGAACAGACAATCCATTCCAAGTAAACAAAGACAAAGATGTAATAATAGACGATATAATAGACACTTTTCCAGACGAATGTGAGCCTGAAATAATGGATTCAAATGATCCATTATTTATTCTATTCACATCAGGCAGCACTGGTAAACCAAAAGGTCTTGTACATTCAAATGCTGGTTATTTATTACAGGCATCTTTGACACAACAGTTAGTTTTTGATTACGATTGTGAAACGGATGTTTTTGGTTGTTTAGCTGATATTGGATGGATTACTGGTCATAGTTATGTAGTGTATGGTACTTTGTGCAATGGTGGCACTACTGTTCTATTTGAAAGTACACCTACTTATCCTGATCCAAGTCGTTATTGGCAAACTGTAGAGCGTTTAAAAATAAATCAACTATATTTAGCTCCTACAGCCATACGGTTACTAATTAAACATGGTGATGAATGGGTTAAAAAACATGATAAGTCTTCTTTGAAATGTTTAGGCTCAGTTGGAGAGCCTATAAATGTCGAAGCATGGAATTGGTTTTATGAAAAAGTCGGTGAGAAACGATGCAAAATAGCCGATACTTGGTGGCAAACTGAAACTGGAGCTCATTGTATAACCCCATTGCCTTGTGGATCAAATGATATTCTAAAACCAGGTATGGCCATGAGACCTTTTTTTGGCATTCAATTGGCTCTAATGGACCAAAATGTAAAAAATTTAGGAAAAAATTGTTTTTTTATTTTTTAAATTAATTTTGAAATTAAGGGAAATGAGAGCGATGCAAAGCACATTGAAGGAATGTTGTGTATAAAGAAACCATGGCCAAGTATGGCAATGACTGTATTTGGTGATGATCAACGCTTTAAAGAGACTTATTTAAAACCATATCGGGGGTATTTTTTCACTGGAGATGGTGCGTTTTTTGACAATGATGGTCATATTAAGATAACTGGTAGAGTTGATGATGTAATGAATGTAAGTGGGCATAGAATAGGCACTGCTGAAATAGAGAATATTCTAAGTGAACATTCCGATGTAGCTGAGTCAGCTGTAGTCGGAGTTCCACATGAATTAACTGGAGAAGCTGTATTTGCTTATATAGTTCTGAAAGAAACACAAAAATCTGAACAAGAAATATTCAAACAGCTAAAAAATTTAGTCAAGAAAAAAATTGCCTCACACGCGATTCCAAATACTATATTAGTAAGTTCGCAAATCATGCATAAAATAAAAATTTTTAAATAACGATAATATATGATTTTTAAGGTTACACCAAATTTGCCCAAGACTAGATCGGGTAAAATAATGAGACGAATATTGAGAAAAATAGCATCGAATCAAATCGAAGACTTGGGTGATCTTTCAACTATATCTGAATCGAATGTAATCGAAGAAATTGTTCAAAGCTTTAGATCTATGTCATTCAAATAAGTGTTCAATTTAACAGAGAAAGGAACATATCATTTTTTTTTAAATTTTTTTATATAAATTTTTTGGTAGTTTTTTTTAATTTTAGTTTTTAGACATTTTTTAATTTAATTAATAAAATTTAAAAAAAAAAAATTTTTCTAATTTTCCCAAGCCATTTAATTAAAAACTACTCTTTAACGACTAAAAAAATGTAATGTAAAAAGTTCTTAATTCCCTTTAAAAACAATACATTTTCGACAGTTTTTTCCTTGGTTTAAGTCGAATTCTTCAACTAATGTCTTAACTTATACTCTTTTCACAGCTCGAACCTCTACAATACATTGTAGAGGTTAGAGCTTCTTCTGAAAAAAAATTCGAACTTTTATATGAAATTTAAAAAAAAAACACTTTTTTTAAATTAACCTTGATAAGTTCGAACTGTTCGAGCCGTTCTAATTGGTTCTAGATCAAAGGCTACTAAAAAGTTCGAACTCTAAATTTTAATCATAGGTCAAGCAAAATTTTTTCAGTTAAGGAAGGAAAATTTTTTTTTTAAATTTTAAAGAATCAAAAAAAAAAATACCTATTGACCATTCGTTTAAGGGATCGTGAACGACCAGGGTGACCGTCTGAGGGCCGTTTTAATTGATTAAGAAACTCCAACAAAACTAAAAGACTAAGATTAAAAAGACTTAAGTCAGACTTAAATAAATTTTGAGTCATTACGCTTATGAACTCTGGTTATGATAATTTAAAAGTAATAGAACATTTCTGAAACAAATTGAAAGCTTGTTTAAGCAAATTATTCAAAGCCGCGCAGTTGTTCCGAAACTGTTCTAGACCATTTTATTAAGAATTATTTTGATACAATTCGTCTCAGGCGTTTAAGCAGATTTAAAACATGTGCACATAAATCAGATCTATTATTAAAATATTTTATTAAGGTTTTGCCATTTTGGAATCCTATCAAACCTCGGAAAAAAATTGTTGCTAAGATTTCATTTTTAAAGTTTGAAGCCGTAATGCCTTGCTATTTAATCCGGCATTTAAACTAGAAATTTCAAATTTATTCCTACGCATTAAACACTTAAATAATTAAGAATTTTTGAAAATGTAAATGAGTTAATAGGAGGTAATAAACCAATAAAATTATATAATTGAAGCATAAATCATATTTTTAATTATTATTAGATTCACTTCAAAAGTTTTACAAATCTTAAATAAAAATTGTCTTAAATTTATTTATTTAGAAACTTATAACGTAAAACCTTGCAAAGAAATGCGGCATTTTAATTATAAATTTGAGGTATCGTCAACGAACGACCTAAATCTCAGCCAAGCTCAAAATGAAACTTTTTCATCTTCGATCGAAAAATATAAATAGAATTGAAATGCGAGTTCTTTTTGAGTCAATTGGCTTCTATTAGCAACCAGTTGGCTTATGAAAAGAGGGTGGCGCCCCTCTTTTTGGTTTTTTTGCCCTATTTTCAATACTTTTACATGTATTTCGAGGTCTATTGGATGTCTATTAGAGTTTAATTGGCCTAAAGTATATACTATTTGTATTCTTTTCGATTCTAAAAAAAGGGGCTCCCCTCTTTTTGGTCTTTTTGTTATTTTTGCAATACTTAAAAATGTAAATAATAAGACAGAAGGGACGACAGAACGTGGACGTTTTTGCTTTTAAAATTTGATAATTTAAAAAAATACATTTTTTCATTTTCGAATGTTTTGATCGAGGAAGTATGGGAAGTTAAACCGACGTCGACGGCCTAAATCTGATGGGCCGTGGGAACCGTCTGATATTTGAAATTATTTTGGCAAACAAACTCTAATGGAAGCTAATTGACCACCGATGGATCTAAAAATACATAAGAAAAGATTGCACATAGGACAAATAGACATTGCAAATAGTCACATTTTTTGTGACCAAGAAAAAGAAAAAAATGGCCACTAAAATTTTTTCACGGATCACAAATATTTCTTTGGGTCACATAAAATTCTTTATTTTATACAGACAAAATTAATGAAAAAATAACGAACCGAATTCGTATCGTACCAAACCGCATCCCTACCGTATTCGGACCATCCTTCATACTTAAAAGCGAACCGTACACCGTACTTTGAAAATTTACTATTTCGACAATAAAATTATGAAATTAGTAATGGCCAAAATTTCTCGGTTCGCTACGGTTCCGCCATTTTTCATTAGCTCAGCTGTATTTTGATTTTTTGATATATTGATTTAGTTATGAGTTAGATAATTAAGATTTAAATAGTTTATTTTAAATTCAAATTTTTTTGGCTCACCAAATTTAATTTGGGTGACCAAATTTTTATTTTTTATCATAAAAATTCTTTCTTTGCCACATAATACGTGACCAAAATTAAACAGATTAAATTGTTTAAATTTTTAGAGAAAATTATTCATTTTTTGATGAAAATAATTAAGAATAAAACATATTTAGCACCGTATTACACATTATACAACATTAAAAAAAGCATAAATTAAATACGCAATTAAAATTCCACAAATTTTGAAGACTTAACCAACAAGTGCAACAAACTATGCTGCTTAAGATAATAAAATTGCATCAAAATTAAATATTTAACGAACTTTTGTCTTGGATTAAACAATTTTAAATAAAAAAATACTATAAAGAGGCTAAATCGCCCTATAAATAACGTTATTTGAGTGTCTGGTAATTTTATTGAACTATTTTGCAGGCTAAAATTTCTGTTCTGTATAAAAATTCTAAATTAATTTTAAAAAAATCAACAAAATAACAGCGAAAGAGATAAAAAGTTCTTAAAATGAGTACTTAAGTTCTTTTCATAGTTAGTCGTTATTTATTATATGAGTCTGTTTTACTTATAAAATGGTTAACCAGGTTAACCTAGGTTAACATAAATTTTAAAAGTTGGTTAACCAGTTAACCAGATATTTCAAAATCGGTTAACAGGTTATTAACCGTTAACCGGAATGGTTAACCACTAAACATCCCTAACCCGGACTCTAAAACTTAATTTTGATTTTGATTAAAGAAATAGGATTTATAAGCAAGAATATTGTTAATGTAGATCTTTTCAAAATTAATTGTGTAAAAAAGATTTATAAGATTCTTTGCAGACTCATTCAGTACACATTAATAACTGCTGTTTTGACGCTTGCACAACAACAACTTTAAAAAAAACTAAGCAAAAATAAATTGAATTTTAAAAAATATTATTTAATTCAAAATGCATTTTTTTTTAAACTAAGCGCATATATATGAAAATAAAAAATAAATAAAATTTTTCAAATTCAACTTAATGTTAATTTTTTAACGCGTTATACTAAAGCATTTGAGAAGCATCTTTTTAATCCTAATAATAAAAAAAAACTGACTTTTTATTTAGAAACTTCTTAAATATTTTGCAAAACAAAAAAAAATGGTTCTAGGCGATCACGGTAGAAGAGTTTTGTACCCAATGTCATTGAGTCAACAATTCGCTGCTTTTCCATGGAAAAGATTATACGGTAATTCAATGTACTTTAGAGCTTTCTGTGCCACTGGTCTCACTTTAGCTACCGGATGGGCTTACATTATCTTAAAAGGTAATTCTTTTATTTTATTTAAAAAAAAATAAGAGTTGAATTTAATTATTTATGACTTTATAGGAGTTGATGTTTCCTTTACTCCATACAGCGCTGTCCATCACAGTATTGGACATAAATTCGCCCATGATTTAGAACACCAAAGATATCCAATTGATCATAAAAAACACTAAATTTAAAACAACTAAATGAACCAGAAAAGACCTTATAATTAAACTAGATTTATTTATAAAAAAAAAATATAACAATAAATTTTAATTTGAAAATTCGAATAAATTTTCAAACAAAAAATTTGAAATTTTTGTTTTTTTATTCAAGTCGAAAATTACAGTTTTTATCAAAAACTGTCGAAATAGGGGTAAAAAAGGTTCTTTTTGTAATAAGAGGAAGCAGTTTTTTAGGTTATCGGAAAACTAGCAAGTTGTATATTATGGTAAATTATGAGAATTATAAAAGTAATTGTGATTAATTTATTTTAATACTCGAAAGACTTCAATAAATTGGCTTAGTTTTTATTCAACTATCCATGATTGACAAGTTTTAGAGATTTTAAAATTCGAAATTTAATTATGTAAGGATAGGCATTCTTGCGTAATCTAACGTATGAAGGAAGAGACGAAGAACAAAATACGTACAAGTTAGTTTTAATTTAGTATAGTACAAATATTATGTAAGCTTTGTTAAGTAATATTACAACATTATTTTTTTCAAAAAAAAATGTTTTAATTTTTTTTATTGCTTGTTTTATAAAACCATTCATTTCAAGTTATTTCGATAGTAGTATATTTCAACAAGGAAAATTTCATTTTTATATCTTAAGTTTTTGGTAAACAAAAATCGCTCTGCAAAGCTGTAAAACTAATTTCCGACAACGTCGCTTTTTTTCGAGGAAAAAAATAATAAAAATGATTGACAAGTCAAAAACTTACTAGAAACTTATTGAAATTTTGCACGCCATTAAAAAAGGCTTTTAAATGAAATTGCTCAATTTTTGAGGTACCGTATTCCCTCATTTTTTGTACCTGGGACAAAATAAATTTTTCGGTTTTGTACCATGGTATAATCACGTTTTTGTATACATTTTTTTGACTAAAATTATGGGGGTACAAAAAGAAAATTTCCCATGGTACTAATTTGAATTTATACCATGGTACAAAACTGTTTTTTGATTTGAAAGCTGTTGTGACTTAAATTTATTAAATCAGAAATTTATAAATTTCGTCAAGGTAATTAGTATTCAATTAAAATACTAATTTCAGTACTTCTATCAAATTTGCGACGTAGTCGGATGCGAACGTATGATGAACGTATTGTATCGTATGCCGGACGAGCGGACTAGGCCATACTACCGTACCGGACGTTCTCAAAATTTTCTTTGTCAATTTCCTTTTAAATATATTTTTCTTTTTTATTTAATTTTTTGCTTTTATTTTTTAAAAAATTTTAAATTTTTGAAAAAAACGGCTTTTTCCAAAAAATAAAATTTTATTAAAAAAAAGTGAAAAAAAAAAATTTGAGTCCGTCCGGTACGGTCTGATAGGATGGTAGTACCGTCGCGTTCGCCCTGCATACGTTCACCATACAATACGATACGTTCGTAATACGGCTAAGTCGCAAATTCGATAGAAGTTCTATTTGTAACTATTTTCAAATTTTAATTTACAAGTTTTTGAGCAACAACAAGTAAATTTTTAAACATTTAATTTATACTATATAAAACAAAAAAATCGAAAACCTCACAAAATTTTATCTATTTTTTATTTGCTATACCCTTACTTCTTCTTAGAATTTTATTTAACTCAATCGGTACATTAGACTCATTTAATGTCCGTAATTGAAAAACTTTTAGGGTTTTAAACTTCTGAATCACTATCTAACAAAAATATTTTTATTTTTTCGATTTATTTTTTGATTCATTTACTTCACAAAATGCGACATTATCATTATCTGTCCATTTTCATCATAATTAAAATCTTCAAAATCACGATTGACTTCAGACTAATTGGTAGATGACTTCTTAATTGATCATAATCTCTCTCCGGTTGTTCTCCTTCCTTCTCTTAATCATCCAAGAAGTCGAGTTCAAATCCATTAATATTTTCAATTTTGTACCATGGTATAAATTCAAATTAGTACCATGGGAAATTTTCTTTTTGTACCCCCATAATTTTAGTCAAAAAAATGTATACAAAAACGTGATTATACCATGGCACAAAATCGAAATTTTCGAAGTTGTAGCGGGACAAAAAATGAGGGAATACGGTATAGAAAATCGATGCATTTATCATAAATTCATATTTTTGACACTCTTAAAGCTTTTTTCCTTTTTTTGATTCTAAAATAGTGACCCTTTTATCACTTTAAAGACTGATTCTAACCATAAACACAGATATTTTCCTAATTAAAGGACAAAAATAAGAATGGTAAAAGTTTTAAATGAAATAATAAAAAAGGATAGAAAGGATAGAAAGGATACAAATAGGTAAAAAAAAAAAGTTCATAATCAGTAAATATATTTTAAAACAAGTAAATGTTGCTTCGCTCCTGTATATGAGCCGCAAAATTGAATGAAACCTATTTCGAAAAATCAAATAGAAAGAATTTAAATTTTTAAAATAATAGCTTTCTTCTTGAAATTAAGATCTGATAATCTAAAAATTTTTTTTTATAAAGCCAAAAATTATCTTAAAAAAAATGTTGACTTCTTTTAAAAAAACGTCCTGATTGTGAAAAAAATAAAATTTTATTTAAAAAACGAGGGACAAAGAGTAAACATGAATGTGCTGTAAGATATAATAAAGAGAGATTTTCTCATCAATTGGAACAAAGAGAAGAATTGTTGCTACTGGTCTTTATTATTGGTTATCAATCCATGCAATTTTTTACAGACTTTGAAGACAGGTGCAGCAATTTTTGGTTTACAATGGAGCAATTTTTTTGTTAGAAAAATTAAGAAAAATAAAATTCGCTCGTTTCGCCATTTAATTTTACTTGAATTTGAGAATTGATACAAATAAAGTATTAGACATATTTTTTTTCTGATTTTCAAAATAAATGTTTGTTTCTTTATTGTGGATCTATTTTCACGACTTTTTTTAATGTGGATTCATTATTTGCCAAAAGTAAGTTCCAAGTTTTTGAAGTTTTGTTTCTTTGAAAAATGTTTCGCGTCAGATAACCCAACATGAAGATACTAGTTTGAATCAATATATAACAAGATTTCAAAATATAATAGAAAAGTGAAGATCGATTTATCAAAAATATTTGTTTCCTCAATAAGAAAATTATCATCTTTTTCTATAATCATACATGATGTGGGGGTTTAAAAATAAAAAAAATATTTAAAAAGGGTGTTACTAAAACACGGACCGCAATTTTTTTGTAAAACACGGACCGGTCCCAGCAAGGCTTTATTCTGACCACTTCTGCCGAATTCTGACCAACGCTATTATCTAAGCGGTCGGATGCTTCTTTCGTCTTGCCAACTCATACAAAAAATAAAACATTGGCTAGTTCCGACCACCAATTTTCCAAGAAATTTGTTCAATGTACAAAACTAATTTGAACTAATTTCTCGGACAATTACTTCGATTTTCATAAGCATCAGAAAAAAGTTTAAAAAAATTAAAAGAAAAAGAAATAAACCTGTTCACCTTATAAATTTTTTTTTCTCAAATTTCGACCAACAATTTTCTAGGACCAAAATTGGCGGTCCGTGTTTTAGTAACATCCTTTGAAAAAGCCTTGTTATTAATTTGGTTAAATTTAAAAAAAAATTGGGTTAAAAATATAATTTTGCGCTCTGTTTTTAATGTTAAACTTACAAGATCAAGTAACGCTTACATACAGAAATTAAATGCTTTATTAAACCTTTTCCTCGCCGAATTACCCATAAGAAATCAACAGTAAAAAAAAAACACCAATCGAATAAATTCCGAATTGTTTATCTCAAGCAATTAAGATAATAATATACTAAATTTGATGCGAATAAAATCAATAGTCTAGAAACTTTTTTTAAAAAAAAGGTGTACATAAATACAAACATTCTTTTAATCTAACATTTCAAACGCCACACGAATCCAAGAATTCAATATATTTGATTTTTTTTTTCTTATTTGAAAATAACAAGATTAAACAGAAAAATTTCTCACACAAAACAAAGACAAATAGTTTTGCTATTTTAATATTAAAAGCGTAAATAATCGACTTGCGAAAATCGCCAACTTTATAATAAATAAAATAAAATCAATAAATTCTTCGTTTTTTTTTATTTTTTAAACATTTCTAATTTCCCATATAAAATATTCATTTAAATAAATGTTAATTTTTTGTTTTTTTTAATGATGGCTATTTTTTTCGTATTAATCCATTTAAAAAATAAAAATTTTTTTTTTTCAGATATTAAATGAATTTTGCTAAAGAGAGTTCAAAAATAGTTCTGTGCCTAATAACACTTGTTTATTGGGCCACATCGGGATGTCTCGCCTACGCTGGTATTAACATGTTATTTACATTTGAAAAATACACTGATTTAATCTCATACATATACTCGATTATACCGGCATTTATAATACTTGGTATTGCATTGGTCATATTTCTCATTGGTATAATTGGAATATGTGGTCTTTTCAGTGAGAACAAGTGTCTATTGGCGACTTTTTTTTTCTTGTTGACAACTTTATTAAGCTTGGAAATATCTGGTGTTATACTTATTGTAATGTATAAGGACAATGTGAATAGATATGTTCGCAATTTGTTTAGTGAGTTATTAGACGCTTATGGTCAAAAAGAGATGTTATCATTGACACAGAATTTTGATTATTTACAAAATAAATTAGAGTGTTGTGGTCAGTATAATTATAGTGATTGGAAGAATACATGGTGGTATGAGAATGCGAGAGATCGCTTTGGAAATGTACCACAATCGTGTTGTGTTAGTTATATTATGAATTCGGAAGAGATTGGAATACCTAAGCGTTTGGGTGGATCTGTAATGTCAACTGTGCCGAGCTATTGTAAAGCCGAATTGCCTCAACCGACACCAATGGATAATTATTATCCGGATGGTTGTTATTCAAAATTAAAATCAATAATAACAAGTCAATTTTTGTATATATCTGGAGTTTGTCTTGGTCTATTGGCTATTCAATTTATAGGCTTATTTTCAACTTGTGTTTTAATGTTTATCAAGAAAAATGATAAGCTACATCATCCGGCTTATGTTAATATTGCCACACATGATGATATTCAATATAATTTGTAAATTTTTTTTTGTTTACGATTTAAAAAAAATTGAATTTTTTTTTTTTTATTGAAGTGTTCTCAAAGATCTTAATTAAGTGTATTATCTCTCCCTTTTTTTTTTTATTTATTAGACTTTTTTCGAATTTTAATTCTAAAAAAAAATTAACAAACCACTTTTTTTAATTTATTTAAAGTTTTTTAAAGTTAAATTTAAATCTGCAAAATATTTAACCCACATTTAACTGTATAATTCCCTCAAAATATTGGAGGACTGTAAAGATTATAAAGGAAAAAGTTCAACAAGCTGTTTAGAAAAAAATCCAGAATGTCTTATCCTTTATAGAATGTCCAATAATAAAGTTTTTAAAAAATTTTTTTTTGGTTTTGAAAATTTTCAATAAAATTTTAGATTAACAATAACAAACTTTCCTGGTGTTATATTGAGTCAAACGCCATTGCCCTAGCTCCTTCCAGTGAATGAAGATAAATTACAAATGGTCGAGTGCTGAATGGTCGTGTTTCAGCTCAATAAATGCATTGCGTAAAATATCATGAACTTTCTTATGAGTCTTATAGCGATTACAATTTTGTTTATTCTGATTTTAAGAAATTTTTTAAGTTTTACACAATTAAAAACAGTCTTGTTGTGAATAACATAATGCGGTCAAATTTACACTGTCGGTCCATTGAGTATATATTTTTTCTTTTGTGGAAAAATTTATTTTTAAATTTTGATTATTGGGTCGAAATATATATTTACAAACATTTCAAAACCCTGTTCATATCTTAGCAGTTAAAACGAACACGTAAAAAGTATTTGCGACTGGTTTATCTTTTGTAAAAGCCATTTTTATTGGCGATTTATTATTTTTTCACTTAATTTTCTTATTCAATCACTAAAATTACTTAACCAAATCTAATTTTTCTTAATTTTTCTAACAAATATTATTCGACTTAAATATACTTATTCATTCTAATGTTTCCAATATAATAAAATTTTGAAATTTTGAAATTTTGTTGCAAATCTAAATTCTTCCTAATTAAAAATTTCTTTTCTCTCCAAAATGGGAGAAGACCATTCTGATTCAGCGAATTTAACACAGCTAAATCCAGTTAATTTTTCGTACAGCGACCAAACAGTTCACTCACAACTTTATCCTGATCGACAAGTCAATCTCAACCAGATTTGTCTCTTAAGTCAAAGTAATAATTTTATACCACAAGGTACTATCAGATTTGGTACGTTTAATACTTAGTTTACGACAACTGGAGTAAACAAATTAATAATTCGAGTCTAAATGACAAAAATCTTACTTGGAAAGACATATTAAACCCAAACTTCGATATAAACGTGTTATTATTAAACGTTAATTCAATTGCCGATGAACCAAGAGAGGTATTTTTAAATGAGTACA
>NTPY01000526.1:341518-353111 GCA_002922825.1 Brachionus calyciflorus | reverse complement strand
ATGCTAATGCTAATGCCTAAAATAAAGGTTCAATTTTATTTTAATGCATTAGATTTTGAAAATACTGGCCCAGGCCTGCACTAACATTAAATACTAGAACTAAACCGTAACTTAATCAGATCGATGGTTAAAATTTCTCAACATAAACCGATATCATTTTATGCGCACGCATAAATTTTTTGAAAAAAAATTTTAATAAAATTGAACGTTTATAGAATCGCTCTTTTGAACGATTTTTGTACAAATTCGTCGTAAATAATTTCAAAATTATTATTATTCGCGTTATAATTTTTCAAATTATATAAAAATCTACGAATCAAAAATTAAAACAAACCGATAAAAACTATAAATTCTAAACCAAATTACCTCTACAAGTATGAAACATAATCAAGATAACAACAATTTCTATTTATTCGAATAAATTTTGAAATTTTGTTGCAAATCTAAATTCTTCCTAATTAAAAATTTCTTTTCTCTCCAAAATGGGAGGAGACCATTCTGATTCAGCGAATTTAACACAGCTAATTCCAGTTAATTTTTCTTACAGTGACCAAACAGTTCACTCACAACTTCATCCTGATCGACAAGTCAATCTCAACCAGATTTCTCTCTTAAGTCAAAGTAATAATTTCATACCACAAGGTACTATCAGATTTGGTACGTTTAATACTTCGTTTACGACAACTGGAGTAAACAACACAATTAATAATTCGAGTCTAAATGACAAAAATATTACTTGGAAAGAAATATTAAACCCAAACTTCGATATAAACGTGTTATTATTAAACGTTAATTCAATTGCCGATGAACCAAGAGAGGTATTTTTAAATGAGTACAAAACAAAATTAACTTGTAATACTAAAAGTAACAAACAAAAATTCGAAACATTGAGATGTGAAATGTTCAAGTTGTTATTACAAAAGCTAAATTATTCAGGTCAAAAAATAAGTTTAAATCTAGATCGAACTGGTCTTGGTTTTACTGAAGATTTGTATAACATTTGTGTGAGTTATGTAGAAGGTGAACTAAAAGCAAATTTATTAGATATTTTTTTAACTGAAAGTATAAAAAATGCATGTAGTAATGAGCAGATTTCCAAACTTTGTGAGATTGGTTTTGGTCAAATTCGAGGTGAATATCAACAATTGAGTAATACACTTCAAATTGTGTTAAATGAACTTGATGTATATAAAAAACAAAATAGTATGCTTTTGTCTAAAGTCAGTGAATTGGAAAAGTCGTGCGTAAATTGTAAGCAGGGTTTAGCTGAGACTGAATTAGGTGAAAATTCTAAAAGTTTTAAGCGAAGAGGATACGATGATTATGTAAGTACTAGTCAAAATTTTACTAATAATTTAATACCAGGTCCATCAACTGCTGATGAAACTGTACAAGATACTTTAGAAGGTCCAGACATGAACACTCATACAAACTCAAATGAAAGTGGTGAAAATGCCAGGACTGATTCTGATTTAAAAGCAGATACAGCGTCGAATCAAGCTCCAAGCACAAACAAGCCAAATACTAAACCAAGTTATTCAAGAGTAGCTTCTAAAGATTCAAATGGTCAAGATGGTGGAAGATATAGTTTCAATAAGAACAAGAAAAGTAAAACTAACAACTTGGACGTTGTTCGAAAAATTGTAAATGGTCAACCGAAAATTGAATACAGTAATCCTTAACGATAATTCGATAGTGATGGATATACATTGGTCGAACCAAGAAATAGAGGCTATAAATCAAGACATAAAGTAACTGGTAGTGCCATATCAGGTATTAAAAGTCTAAGAGCTATTAGTAGACCTTATAGTTATTATTAATACGTTAAAATATGTAATGGTAATAATAATTCAAGTGATCATTTACCTATATCAATCAAAGTTGATGTTGATTTAGGTGTTAAAGATGAATCTAATCGAGTGATCAGGAAATTACATCGTTTTGACTGGAATTGTAGTGCTTTTATTGACAAATACAATGAGAATTTAGAAAAAATGATGCCAGAAATGGAACATTATTTTACTAAAGAACCAAATCTTGAATTAATTAATCAATTTTATAAAAAACTGTGTAGCACGTTTAATACGAGCTGCTAGAACAGCCGAAAAGTCAATTAAAAGTACATCGATCATCAAAAATATGTCTACGAATATGGCAAATTGGAATGGAAAAAAATTAACATCACAATTAAAAGAAATTAATCGGAAGGTGAAATTGGTCGAATCAAATTTGAAAAATTCAGTTGGTATTGTTAGGCAAAAAATTGAAGATTATTTGCGTAATTTACGTCGTGGGCGTAGAATAGAAAATAAACGTATAATCAAAGAGTTCAATTCAAGGAAAGTATACAAAGTTGGAAAACTTTTCAAGTATAATAGACAACGCTTTTGGAAAGAAATTTCAAAGTTTAAGAATAAATCGTCGTTCAAACCTAAAAATGTAAGTTCAAAAAGTTTTGAAATTTTTTATAAAGATTTATTTTCGGCGGAAAATACTGTTGAAAATTTCGAACGAGAAAAGATAGAAAAAGACTCAACGTTATTCTATGAATCAATCAAAAAGAAAATTAATGATTATCCAGTTACTGAATTTGAAGTTAAATCGGCTATTAATAATCTCAAGTCAAATAAAGCAGTTGGGCATGATAATATTCCTGCTGAAATGCTTAAACATTCCAAGTCCTCATCTTTAATGGTCGTATTGAGGGAATTTTACACGATAATTTTCAATTATGGAATCGTACCAGATGATTTTAATGTCTCAATAGTAACTCCAATACCTAAAAGTAAAACAGCTAGCAATCAACCGAGCGATTTCAGACCAATTTCAGTATCCTCGTGCTTTGCCAATGTCTTGGAACATATAATTCTTCAAAATATCGACATTAGAAGTAAAATAAATACAAATCAATTTGGTTACAAAAACAGATATTCATGTAAACATGCGTATTTTGTGGTTAATGAAACTATCAACTATTACAATATTAATAAGACAAATGTATATTTAGCAAGTTTAGATGCCCAAAAAGCATTTGACAAGCTATGGAGAACTGGTCTATTTTTTAAGTTAAAGGAAACGATTCATGAGATGTTTTGGAGAGTTCTCTTCAATTATTATAGTGTTTCATGTATTATAATTAAATATGAAAATCAAATATCTGAAATTATTAGAATCACTGAAGGTGTTAAACAGGGTGGCGTTTTGTCTCCACATTTATTTAACTTTTTCATTGATGAGTTAATACAGGCTTGTACGCGTCTAAAAATTGGGTCTAGAATTGGTAGAATTAATACATCGATAGTTGGTTACTGTGATGACATTGTTTTATTGAGTCCAACAAAATATAATCTTCAAATTTTGCTTAATATGTGTGGTGAATTTGGAAGACTATGGAGAATAAATTTTAATCCGACTAAATCGGGCATTATATTTCAAAATTGGAGTAAAAATGATGAATCTAGAGATTTTTACTTAAATGGAATCAAAGTTCAAAAAGTTCACAGCTTGGTTTACCTTGGTTTACCAATTGGCGATCATGTTTTTAAAGAAAATTATTGGGATGAAAAATTCAAAAAAGTACAAAAAGCTCTATACTCCTTAAATGGAGTTGGTTGTAGAGCTTTTGGTCTAGAACCTAAAATCTTAGCTAGACTTTATAGTATTAATTGTCAGCCTATTTTTAATTATGGCATAGAACTTTGTCATATTAAAAAAAGTAAGCTTAAAAATTATGATAAATCACAAGCCTGTATTATTAAACGTAACATTGGATTATAAAAATTCACGAAAAATACCGCTTTGTTGGAGGCGTTAAAGGTCAAATCAATAAGCAGAATTTATTACAAGTCTAAGATCCTTTTTTATCATCAAATAAAAAAGCTTAATCCCATGGACGAATTATTATCATATCTAAATATCTATTATAATAAATTCAAATGCCCTGAAGGCTCATTTATAAAACAAATAAGAGACGCTGGTAAAATAATTGATTTAGATCCTTTCACTGAAGATGGTAAAGTTTGTATAGATGCACTAGATCAATTTTATGTATCAAAATTACTCAAACAGACAAAGCTGAACTCTATAGAAAAATTGTACATTTATGTGACTTGTTCTGTTAAGATCAAGTAAATTGTAAATACTATAAAGATATTTTATACGATGTTCTGAATAAATCAGCAACTTAAATAATTTTATCTTGCTATTTTTTTTTATTTTTTATCTTATTAAAATTCTTTTTTTTGGTTTTTTTTAAGTCGCCGTTTTTAATGCTATCAAAAAATATTTTCCAAGCATTAAATTTGATTACTTTCTTGCTGATGCCGCTGAGGCAATGACAAACGGGTTTAAGAGAGTCTTTAGTGAAAGTTTTAACAGAATCATGTGTTGGGCACACACTGAACGTTCGATTGAAAATCGTGTAAAAATTCAATCAAACATGAAAAATAGTTTAATGATTGATATTTTTAATTTACAATTGAGCTTTAATGAGTCGATTTTTAGAATAGGCTATAAATTAATGAAAATTAAATGGACAAAAGAGGATGCTTTAAAAGATTTTCCATACTTTTTAAGAATGTCCATACTTTTAGAGATAGAGTTCCACTCTCTCAATTTATTGAAAGATTGAAGATTATTTTGAATAGATGGTCGATTGATAGACTAACTATTAAACAATTTCAAAATGAACCTTTTGTTGGCGATGATCATTGGAGAGAGGCATTTGAGTATTTGAATCTTAAGCCGTCAATTAAATACGTCGCATATGATGATTGTTATTTGATTAGTAGAGAAGAGTCAGCAAATTTTGAGAGATTTATTGATCTCGTAGGATGTGATGAACAATGCTTGGAAACTAACTGTTATACACTTGAAAATCTTGATTTCGATTATTTTATTTTATTTGTTAACAGCATTCGAATGGTAAAGCTAAATAAAAATAGCTGGAAATTTTCATCATGTACATGTAAATCATTTACATGATGAAATCATTTACATTCATTTTTTTTCAATATGAGTTATAGAAAAATTGGATTTTTTAAAGGTGCTGAAAAGTTTCAAATAAAGGCAATTAAGTAAAAAAGCTTATTTTGTTGGTACATTTGAACCAGGATTGTACATGATTGAAAATTGATACTAATCAATTTCAATTAAAAAATAAACTGAATTTTTTAAGAACAGTAAATCAGAAGTAAGATTTTTTTTAGTTTTTTTTCAAGTGAGGGTCTATTTTAAGAAAAACCAAAACAATTCTTAAGTATCTGCAAATTTAAAAAACTAGGGTTTATGACTTGGGGCACCTTAATTTCAGCCAAATTTTAAACATTCAAAACTTTTTGTCCAAGTAAGTGACATGAGTAAATTGTCAAAAGTAGTGACTTTCGAAAGCAAGGTTCCAAAAAATGAATTTTACCGTATTCACACGCTCAACCGTGGTATAAACAGACGTTCGGTTATTCCCACTGGGGGGAACGTTGAAAATGATCGAAAAATAGCCTAATTATAATCGCTTTGAAAAAATAAAAAAAAAAATCCTAAGACTTTTTATTCATGCTTAAGTTTTGATTTTTTAGGCTTTAAATTTAGAAATTTAAAGTTTTAAAGAATAGAGTTTTGAATATTAAAAAAAATCATATATCTTATGCTTTATTATTAAAGAATTTGAGTTAATATACAAAAAATATGTTAAGGTAATAATTTCCTCGTTCAGCTGAAGCAAGTATTGTATTGCCGTCTAAATATAGAATGTGAAAATCTTTTAAAACAAAAGTTTTTTCATAAAAAGATTCATCATTTTCCGGTTTGATTGCATCATCAGCTTCAGAATCTCCAAACAATTCGCACATTTGATTATAAAACAATTCTTCTTCTAATTTTTTAAGTAAATTCTTATCATTTAAATTAATTTTGTCAATTTTGCGCTTCAAATCTAATTTCATTTTATGTAAGTTTTTCAAATAAAAGTCCATATTGCATGAAAAATCAATACGACACAACTTAAAGGCATCCTTAATTGAAATTCTCTTAGCGTAAACGCGTTCACTTGGATCAGTTCTATTATCTTTTCTAACTATACGATCATCAAAATCGTCTCTATTCTCAAAATAGTTTTTATTTATCATTTCCACATGAAACTGGAAGTCCCCACAGCAAAACGCTTTGAATTTATCAGTTCGTATTGTCCCATCATTATCTCTTTCATTCTTGTATTTCCTTACCAGCTCTTCTATGTTGTATTTATATGGCTTATTTTTGTTTACAGATATACACTCCAAGTCCATTGATAGTACCCTTGGTGCTAAATTCAAATCGTATATCCTTTGCTTAAATTTTTCTTTTATCGATTGATAATTATTTAGTTCTTCATTTGAATTTTCCATTTTAAATTTTCTCTCTAAACTAAAAATGCTGATAAGTAAAAGTAGCTAAAAGATTCTGAAAATAAATTTAATTTCTTAAAAACATTAACATCACACATTCAAAACGCAAAAATATTTAAAATTTTTCAAATTAAAATAAAAAAATGATAAATAGCTATAAATAGCTTATTGTTTTAAACAGCTTATCGTGTAAACTTTTACATTCCCCAAAAAATTAGATGAATTTTTAAATGGCAACTTTTTTTTATAATAAAGCTTCTTTCTTTTTATGTTTCAATCAAAATGGCCTAAAAAAAATTATAAAAGAATAAGAAAAAAATAAATTAGCCTTAAATAATGATTTTTAGGGCATCTAATTCTTCCAACTAAAAATAATTTTGATTGCAATTTAAGATACTAATTGTGCTTTTCATAAAGTTTCAATCTTCCTTTTATATAGTGCCCAATATCATAAACCGTAGTCGGCCAATTTTAAGTAAAAAATATTTTTTCAAAAGTGTTTTATAGGTTTTTTTACATGTAGATTATATAGACTGTTCAATTGTGATACAAATGAAAAGAATAAAATATTTTTATAAGTACAGTGGTGCTGATTAATTTGTAACGTGACGTTTTATCGTCATTTGACGTGATATAACGTCATCTGACGTCATATGACATGATTTATAGCTGTTTTTAGATGACGTAATATGACGGCTGACGTCAGATGACGTCAGATTTTAAAGGTTTTTGACCGTCACATAACGTCATATCCCGTCACATCACGTCAGATGACGTCACGTTACAAATTAATCACCACCACTGTATTTTCTAGGTCCTAGATTTATAAAATGAAGAGAAAAAGACAGACTTATTATTATATAAGGCCATTAATTTCTCCCAAACCTAAGCTCTTCTCTGTATCTAAAGAAATAATCTATGAACACAAAAATATTTTTCCAAAATTGAAATCTACGTATAAAATTTAATCTAAAAACATCATTGGACTTCATCATTCTTATATTTTTTAGGTCTTTAATTTGAAAAAAATGAATTTTTTCTGCTTTCATGGCACAAAATAGCCTTTTTTAAAAAGGTTTGATCTAAGCAAACCGATAGAATATTTTCTTATGTTATTTTGGGAAATAGTTTTCATCGAATGCTTCGAATACAAGGCTTTTTTTTTCTTATTCGAGTCATTTTTTCTCATCGTCCAAATTCCAAATCAGCGTGGATTTGTGTCCGTAATGGGTTAGAAAGCTTTCAATAAAAATGTAAATTAACAATAACAAATTTGCCTGGTGTTATATTTAGTAAAACACATTCGCCCTAGCTCCGTCCAGTGAATGACGATAAATTAAAAATGGTCGAGTGTTGAGTGGCCGTGTTTCAGCACAATAAAATACCCATTTCACACGTTGAATGTAATCATCAACAAGCGAAAACTATTAAGTTGAAAGCAGTTTGTTTACCGTCCCTAAAAATCTCGGATGATGATGAAAGCCGAGGAATATAAAGTCTTTTTCTTGATTTTGGTTTGATAATTATTCATTGAGTTAATCTTGAAAAAAGTATCATCGTCTAATAACAGCATATTTTTCGTCAGAACAAATAAACTGTGTATCAAATGCATTGCGTAAAATATCATGAACTTTCTCATGAGTCTTATAGCGATTACAATCTTATTATTTAAAATTGTAGAGAGAAAAAGTTACTGTAAAAATGGCCAGTTCATGATCGAATAAAACCAATTAACTTTTCAAAATCAATTATTTTCTACAAAACCAATTAATTTTGCAAAAGCAATTATTTTTTAGATAATCAATTAATTTAAAGATTTTTTATTTACTTAAATTGAATATTTATTGAATAATTGAGTAATCAATTAATTGGCTTTTAATTTTTATTACTTTTTCAAAGATTATAATTAAGCTCCAAATTTTAAAAATTAAATATAAAAGAGATTCCACGGCGAATTGTCGGGGAAGATAAGCGTTTTACTTAAAAAAAATTTTAGAAAATTTGGGAACTCATTTGAATTATGAATTGTTTTTACAAGCACATGATTTGTAATTTCAGAATTTATAATCCATCGTGTCGGTATCAACTGAGCCATTTTTTTTCAAATATTTTATCTTTTTTGCATCCTTTCAAAAAACTGAATCTTTTTTGAGTCATAAATTATCAACAATTAGAAACGTTTTTTTAATGCCTTTTTTAAGTGATTTTTTTAAAATTTTCTTCGTGGTCATAAAAAGTGGTCTTTTTTATAGAAAAAAAATGTCATTCATTTAATTCAATTAGTCAAGGTTACGATAACAAGATTAATGGTTAGAAAAGGACGTGATAAAATTCGGCTCAAAAATCTAAAGACTTTAGCCATAATTTAAATGCAAAATTAAAATGGGAGGTTGTTCAATCAAAATTAGTCAAGCCCTTAGTTATATTGAAATAAAATTAATTAGAACATAATGGAGACAAATTGTTGACTGTAGTCTGAGTAAAACCGGAGCCAACATGATGATTATATGCGTCTTTTTACACGATATTCAGAGTTTAATAAATTGAACAGTTTTGTTAAGAACTAAGAAAATCAAAGTAGCTAAAAGGGAACGGGCAAAAAAAAACTCTAGACTCATTACCTGCAGTTTAATAAAACTTTAAATAAAGTGTCTGTTGAAACTACTTGAGAGGGGTTAGAACCCTGATATCTTTAATGTTCCAGCTTTATACCCTAAGTGACTATTTCTTAATCAGATTTATATTAGCCTATAATTTCTGATAAAGATTTATTTTGTTGATCAGGTGATTGCCCTTTTAAAAAAATTTAAAAAAAAATTTCAAGCGCAGTTTACTTGAAAAGTCCAGTGAATGAATTTTATGTTCTAATTGAATTTAACTGCATATCAAGCCTTAATTTGTTCCTTACTTAAATTCGGTGTTTAACGCTGTTTATCTCTTTTTAATTTACTAAAACTTTGACCTTTTTTCACTATACCTTTTGTATAAAAAAAATTCGAGGCTTTTTTTCACTTTTTAGAAGACAAATATAACTTATTAAGACACATGATTAGGCAATTTTTTAAAAAATTTTTAATTGTTCAAAACCCAATGGTTAGTTGATTTAACTCAACAGTCTTAATTTTGGTCAAATTACAAAATTACTATTTTTTACTTAAAAAAATAAAAAATTTTAATACCCATTTACCGTAAACCCTTACGAGATGTTGTGTGCACCAAAACCTAAAATTCGGGTTTTGGTAAAAATAAAAATTAAGAAAAAAAATTTACCGTAAACTCGCATGTTCGACCCCGGGGTTTAAAATCGTAAATTTGTTTTTTAACCCCGTGTTTAACACGGTTTTTGGACATTTTTACAGAATGCTTTTGAGTCGGTACTAAAACTGAAATTTCCTTTTTTATGCGGTATTAAACATGTAAAAAATATAATTTTTTTTCAAATTTAAAAATAGATTAAATTTTATTTGAAAAATTAATATTTAGATTTAATGCCTGGTTTAAAAATGAAAATTCGATTTTAATACAAAAATTTTACATTTGATTTTTTAAAAATTATATACGAAAATAATTTTAAAAATGAAAATTATTACAAAATACATTGTCAACTTCAAAAATTTCAGCTTCTTGTTCCACTTCAGGCTCAAATTGGTAACTTACATGAACTATTGAACCAGTTTATTGATTTTTTTCTTAACCCAAAAGCTTTCTGTGCGATAGATGTTTTTAAGTACCAGGTTCGACTCTTGATGTCATAACTTTTTTTTTATTTACTTTTAATATTTATTTTTTGAACAATACTTGAGTTTGTTTTGTACTTTTTTACTTTGAAACAAAGTTATATCTTTAATCATCATAAGAGTTTGGGTAGTTGGAAGTTGTCTTTGCGCAAATAAAAATTGGTAGTAAAACTAAAAAGACCATTGAAAAAGAGGCAAGAATGGCATAGATGGTATCGAAAGCAACAAACAAGGAGTTTTTCATTTTTAAACCAGGCATTAAATCTAAATATTAATTTTTCAAATAAAATTTAATTTATTTTTAAATTTAAAAAAAAATTATATTTTATACATGTTTAATACCGCACAAAAAAAGAAATTTCAGTTTTTGTACCGACATAAAAGCATTCTGTAAAAATGTCCAAAAACCGT
Organism: Brachionus calyciflorus; assembly: GCA_002922825.1. Lineage (NCBI taxonomy): Eukaryota > Metazoa > Rotifera > Eurotatoria > Ploima > Brachionidae > Brachionus > Brachionus calyciflorus. The sequence goes on along the minus strand of NTPY01000526.1, from coordinate 342,583 downwards.
GTTAAATGCGGGGTAAAAAACCAAATTTACGATTTTTAACCCCGGGCTTGTTTGTGCGAGTTAACGGTATTTATGCATTTACGTCACTATTTGTTATTTTGTCATTAAGTAAATTTTTCAATCGAATCAATAGCTTTTGCCTAAAAACTTAAAAATAATCTTCTCAAATATGAAATTTAAAAAAAATAATGTTTTTGTACTTTGAGGTCGAATAGAGAAATAAAAAACTTGAAAAAAAAATAAAAAAATACTAATACAAAATTCCCGTAATCACTCGATAGTTTTACCATAGTAAAAAGCTAAGGATTCAAATTTTTACCCTTAATTAAATGAATTCATAGACCTTACAGCTTTAAAAAATGAGTGTGATACAATTTTAAAAAGGAGGGTGCCGGATTTCAATGTCAATTTGGTCGTAAAATTTAAATTTTTTTTCACTTCCAAATTTATGCTCATTTTAAAGCTCACGAAAAGTGCTTTCGTTCAGGGAAATTTTTATACAAAAAAAGAGACTAAATTAACCGAGACAAAAGGGTACAATAAAAATCACTAATCTTAATTTTTAATTTTGTTTAAATTCATGAGATTTTTATTTTAGAAATAAGAAAAATTATTAAATACTGTTTCTTTTTTTATTTCTTAAACCAAAAACTTACAACAAAAATTGCATTTTCTTCTTTATTTGGTTTGAAAGGGATGAAGTCCCCATGGTCACGCTTATATATTTTGACCATTGATTTTTAATGATTGATTACCTTTTAAACAAAAAATCTAAGCGCGACCATCGGGGCTTGATCATAAGGCTATTTATTATATAAATCATGCACCTTCCTTTCATTTGTATACCGTAACTCCTTTCATTTTTGTGTCGAGTGAATACGGTACCTTATATTGGAAACCGGCAGCGTAGCAACGGGTACTACTAGTTTTGTTTATTCTGAATTATATTTTAAGATATTTTTTAATTTGTATACAATTAAAAACAGTTTTGTTGTGAATAACATAATGCGGTCAAATTTACACTGTCGGTCCATTGAGTATATATTTTTTCTTTTGTGGAAAAAT